>JXSR01S000388.1:35677-51516 GCA_000969725.1 Ophiothrix spiculata
TCAAAAATTAAGATAGAAATATATCACATGTAGAATAGCAATCCAACTTTTGCAAGATTCAAACAAGTGAAGTGGGGTAAATTTTAACTAGAAGAAAATTACAAATAATGAAGCTTTCCTAAAATTGGTAGAATTTTGGATGGTAATAAGAACAAATAGGGCTTTCATTATACCAAAAATATGTTCTAGTTTTGGTTTAGTACCAGAGGATCAGAATATTATCAGTACCTTCTCTTCAAGTAAAGTTAATTATAAATTGCAAAATTACAGTGTTGGTATTTGATGTTTAAAAGTTAAGCTTACAAGTTTACATTCCAAATGAACAATGTTAATACAGTCCAACTGTTCTCCCATCAAAATTGATATTGCCTGTTGGTCAAAATAAAAATCCCTTAAAGTCTACTATTGCTATTAATGTCTCTTTCCAAAAGCTCCCATCAATGGGGCATAGTGTTGAAGGTAATAGTTAAAAATTGATAAAACCGTCAAACAATGTAAAAATGTCAAAAGCTTCAAAAATAAATTAAAAGAAAATTTTCTCTCTAAATACTAGTTTGAACACTTTGGACAAAAACCATGTAATGAAACTGTTGTCATGGAAATTATTATTTGATTATTTCCTTTTTTGGGCACTGTCTTGTGTTGTCTTGTTGTGTTTTTGTTGTTGTTAATGTTTCTCTTTGATTAGTAAGTATGTTTTATTTATTTTTTCTAGGGCATAATTGTCTTCAGGCCTTACTGGCCTTTTGATTATGCCCGCATTATCATTTTTGTGTTTTTTACCTTTATATGTTGTTATGTATATGATATTGAAATAAAACAGAATCAGAATAGTATTTTATGTCATGATAATGGTGGCTTTCACTAGTAAAAATTAAGAAAAGTGTATTTATGAGTTAAAAATTTATATTTTATTAACCCAGTAACAAAATGCTTATAACTTTGTGTTATTTGCAGGGTTTCTCCAAAGATATCAAGCTGTCCAAATCAGCCTTCCTTGGCTACATCAAGGACTATGAGGGCGCCACATTGATGGGATGTCAACTCAATCCTCGCATTCCACACACAGATTTCTCACAAATTATACGCAGACAGAAAGAGGTGTGTAGTTTTGCTTCCAATGAATTCTCTTCAAACATTCGTTAGTAACAAGTATTTATTGCTCAAAATATATAAAATATATTCCTAAGGTGACTGGAGACAGTCCTTGCTGCTAAACAATATTTTAGAGAAAGTAAATGATTTATCTCATAAAACTTCAACAATTGCAAATTTTGGTTAAAAAAAACAAAGACCAGGATTTTTCAATTTTTGGGTCGGTCGTAAAGGGCAATCAAACCATTTTTTTCTTGGCCTTATTTAAATTCGATCAATTTTGAAATATCGATCTTTCTATTACTGCATTGCGTAGCCAACTGCCTAAAACTGGCAGACAACCGCTGGTAGGGCGTTGAAGCAGTCGGTTAGGACTTGTAAGGCTCCTACTTAAATTAACTTGCCATAAGTGTGGACATCAGTGTATGGAGTTGTTACATTTTCAGCACAAAACTAAGGCCTGTTTAGTCAATATATCAAATCCACTCATTCAATTCAACTACTGATTTTCTGAATTTAAATTGCCTTTGCCGGTTAGATATTTCATACCAGTGTTCCAAAACTCGTTAATTTACTTTGATACTATGTTGTTTATAAAGTATGATGATTGTCAATTTTTTGGGAGTGATGGTATTTAAAGATTTAAAGGGTTTGTCAAATGGCAAATAGTTGAATCGGAAGAGTGGATACGGTATGTAACCACGATTATGGTTTTGGATGTAATGATCTAGGTAAAGGTAAAGTGGACGGCGTGTTTTTCACAGGTCAGAGTGCCCATCTCTATTTCGAAGCGATTTGGTTAGACTCCACAATTTGTAATATTTGTGGAGAGGGGATTGCCACACCTTCCCCACGAATATTTTACCTTCCAGCATTGAAGAAAGTCGATACCCAGTTGACACCTGAGTGGAGAGAAGCACATTAGGGTAAGTATCTTACATGCGCTACCCACCGGATTCAAACCCATGACTCAGTGATTGACAGTCTAGGACTTATCCCTTAGCCCACGCATGCCCCCATTGATGATCTACTATTGATCTATTACAGATTGTAAAGAAGCTGATTGAACACAAGCATGATGAAGTTCGCAAAGTATATCCCGGATTGACTTGCTTCAAAGAGGGTGTCAGATTTATTCCCATCGAAAGTATCCCTGGGTTAAGTAAGTATTGGTGCTTCTATTCATCAATGTCATACAGTTAGAGTACGTTTTTGAATAACCAAACTTCGGTGAGACAAGCAGTGGTGATTTTGACAATTTGTGATATGGTTTTATCTGGTATTTATTTGCTACTCATCCAAAGTTCCCACTTTTGTCGGATGCTCTGGTTTACACAATTCAATATAGCTATTCAATAATTTCTTTAGCTATCTTGTTACCATAAATGTCTGTTTTTTTCATAAATAAAATGAAATAATGTAATCTTTTTTAACTTTTGCTTGTTGCAGACTCAAGACATTTCAGCTTTTTAACTGATTTCAGCTCTTTTAATTTTTACTTTTCAGCTGATTTCAGATCTTTTTATTACACTTTTCAGCTCCTTTTCTGGATAAATCAGCCAAATTTAAGCACTTTGGTGCAGGATTTGATGGTTTTCAGCTCTTTTTAAAAAAATTCAGCTGCAGATCTGTTGTTGTAATCATGATTTTAAAAACAAAGTGCATTTACCTTGTGAACAATTCAATCTTTAATTATCCAATACGTTTCAATTTAATAACAAATGATATAATTTGGTAAATCAAGAATCAATAACAAGATGAACCAAACTAGGTGTCACAAACGTCAAAAAATGTTATGCCCTTTCAATAAAAAGCATGTTTATCCAGCAACGATGTGTGCTCTCTCTATATCACTGTAATAAATTGCATGCGTGTAAAATAATCCTATACTCTGTAAATCTTGGAAGTATGCAACAAGCTATTGATTAACACATGTAAACCATTATGACCATACAGAGATAGAAGTAAATTAGTTCCATATTTCTTGATTCATTTCAACATACCAAATCTTGTTGAATATTCAAATTAACTTATATTTAAGGTTTGTCTATGTGTAATAGTAACAAAATTAGCCCAAAAATCAAAACGGCTGGGTAGATTTTACTGAAATTTTAAAACTGAAACATTTTGAGTGGTTATCTCTTACATGACAATGAAAATTAAAATTTGAAAATCGGATCATATATACCTTTTAAGTGTTTATACTGATATTTTAGACTTTGATTATTCGTCTGTTTTAGAACATTTAGTTTAAGACTTAAATCTTTTGTACACAGACCCATAGATGTTTTCTTTCTTGTTAAACTGATGCACACCATATCCTTGCTTTCGCCATTCTTGTTTTTTTATTTGTAGTTGAGGCTGGTTGGAGGCCACCTAAAGACAAAGCCAAACCAACCAATGAAAACACTTCGTCCAGCCGAGGTAAGAAAGGTAATATGACTTCATTTTTCTTGCTGTATGTGCTGGTTTGTGCAAATGGTGAAGTCTTGTATAGCATGCTTTGGAACTGTTACAAATACGGAAGGTTGTGCTGGGCATGGGAAGACCAGACAGGGCAGGTGGAGGAGGAATATTAGACTAAACAATAAAATAACTTTGTCTCAGCTTCTTTTGGCCCAAAAACCCAAGGGCTCTGCTTTTTTTTTTAGTCAAAGTCAAAAGTTTTTTAGTCTATACGTTACTGTTACACTAAATTTTTAAAATACATATTAGGTCACTATTTTTATGTCATCAATTTTCTTCTCTTAATGTAAAAGAGTAAAGAAGAAAACAATCTCTGAAAACTTAAAAAAGAAAAAGTATAGTAAAATGTGAATTTTTTAATGTGCGCTGGAAACTGAGACAAAGTTTTTTTCCCCTTGAAAGTGCAATGATTCTTATAGGGCTTAACCCTTTGAACCCTAGCCATTCCATGCATGTCTTGTTCCCCTGACTCGGACCAACCCCCAAAATTCTAAATCATTTTATCACTTTGATTGTTATGTTTTATTTTTCATCCCAAACACCTGCCAATTGTTCCAATCATCTAGTATTCAAACAAAGAATATTGTTTCTGTCCACTAATGTATACGACACTTACACTGTATGTAGTCTATGGGCAACACTATATTGAATAAAAGTTGCAAACAAATTCACGATAAACGGAAGAATATCCCCTTTACCTCATGTGAATAAGGGTCAATTGACCTTTCAGTCAAGGTTCAAAGATTTATTAACACCTTCTGATGTAAAGAAAACCATCAAATAGTGTGGCAACACACACTGGGACACAGGCACATTGGGTTTGATACTGGTGCTTAAAGTTGATAAACCGGCTCACTGGGTGTTCATATACATGTATGGCGGTATATCGGGTTCAAAGGGTTAAGATTTATGCTACTTATCAAGTAGTTGGTAACTGATTTGCAAACAATGCTGACCTTATGCCTTGTGTGCTTTTTGTGCTTTCATTTAAGAGCTGGTTTGACTGCTATCATTGCCCTTTTGATGTTTTATGCAACAAGCTTAAATTGTGTCTGAGTTCAACAACTCACCATATATATATCTTATAGCGAGACGTTGTTGATTTGTGATGAATCCACTGTTGATATTCAAATAAGTGTGTCCTGCATGGTACAGCGTACACGGAGGTGTGTTTGAGCAGTATACGTCGTAAGTCGGCACACTGTTTATCGTGCGTTGGGAACTTGTGTATGTGCAAGGACTGGCGCTTGAAAAGAGTTGAAAACGACAAAGCAACAAACATTTACAAACTAGCTTTTGCTTCGGATTCTGCTAAATATTTTTTTATGTAGATGAGTGTTTGTTAATTGGAAAAAATTAGAATTTTAACTCAATAAGTTACAGGAAGATTTAGTTGTTAAAAGGTACTCAAACACCACAACAGAGTTGTTCATCGCAAATCAACAATGCTGCATGCGATGCTTCAGCGTAAGAGGTTTGATGATGACAAATTGACATAGAATGTGTTCTAGGAAAGTATTGGTTGCCAATGCCATTGCATGTTATTATTGTGCATGAATGTATATGGGAGTTTAAAGCGGATTTTAATGTTATGTAATATTTTAGCCGTCAACTTTTCTGAACATGAGTTGAATGCGTTTGTTATTATAGTAGATTTTTGTATTCCTGTCACCAAGCGCATATTGGTGATGGTAAGATTATATTTGGAGGGGATGGGTTCAGAACAAAACTAAAAAGCCATATAATGCTCAACTATGTTCAACATAATGTAATGATCTAACCCCCATTAAATGAGCTATTTTCTATAGAATACGCAAGGTTATCAATCAGGTTCAATGGAAATTATTCTCAAATAGTTTGATATCATGCTATTGATTCGAGGTTAGGTGATTTAATGGGCTTCATAGTCAGATCATTTAGGCCACATTAATGCTGTCGTTTGTTACGAATTGCAAAAACTAAAGCAATGTCATCATACCTGTTTAAGTTTTTAGTTGATGTTAAATAGTATAATTTCAACGTTAATAGGCCTAAATACTGTTTCAGATGCCTGTTTTCTATTTCATTATAGAGATTTAAGTCAATGTGGCCATATTATTGGCCAATATTATGCCAGCTTTGGTTTTTATATCCATTATTTTTTGTAAGAAAGCGGACTTTATTTTTATTATGGCCATATATTTGTTATGTTATATCAAATCTCTATTGAATTGACTAGATAAAGCATACAACTTCTCAGAATGAATTGAATCGTCGCCACGCCCCCAAATAATTTGGTGTCACTATTAAAAAAATTCACTATAACCCAAAAGTGCATGATTTTTAAAATTTAAATAAGTTAAGGCCTAGATACACTTCATATTTTTACCACTTGTAAAATCTAGACAACTGATTGCATATTGACCAATTAGAATAATGAAAAATTTACACAGTGGCAAACATTCCAAATGAAAAATTTTATCATTGGAGAAATATGAAGTGATGAGCAAATCTTTTCAAAACAAATCCACAGTACTTGTCAAGGACATATTACAGATTATAATGAAAAGACCAAGCTAATTTTAGTATTGTTTGAAAACAATGATTATCTATGAAAGTAATGTACTATGAATTATCAAAATACTACAGATGAGTATAATCATTGCAAAATGTGCCGTGATATGAAAAATATTTCACCATTATGAATATTTTGGTAAATAGTTAAACATTTTATATCATGGCAAGAATTTTACACCATGAGAAAAAATGAAAATGCAAATGTTCATTTTGAATGAAAATTTAACATAGTGGTGAAAATTTAACACCATGAGAAAATTTTTGAATGTAAATGACTATAAAAATGACGAAGAGTATCTAGCCCTTTACATGAACCTGCATTGTATTTGTCAAATGTGTTTTGTGATTTTCATATGTATGAGCTTGCTTGTTTTCCTGATTGCCTGGTATTAATGGAGTTTGGTTTAATTTTTCAAAATTTAGTTAAGACATAAGACTTTATTTCTTCCACATATGCAAAATAACAGTATAACAACATATCAAAAAATAGTACAATCAACTGTATATTAAACATTGCGGAGGAGGACTGGGAAATAAGCATTTAGCCTGTCGGGTCCCAGACTCCAATTATCTAGATAAATTACACATGATAAATTTACAAGAAACCATAAATTTAGCATACTGTCCTTTCATTCCACAATGCGATGGCCACAGAGTAAAAAGAAAGGACAGGATGTTTCATTATGATTATTTCATTGTGCCATCCTCTCAATCTACAATGCGATGGCCACAGAGTAGAGAGAAAGACTGGGATGTTACAATAATACTTCATGAATCAGGTGTACATAAACAATGTAGTTGTATGAAAATTTGAAGGTGAACAAATATAATTGCATAGTTTTTAGTCTTTCAATGTCATTTGAAAGATGACCACTATAAGAGGATTAAGTTTCAAATTTTGGCAAAACCAGTCCGGTGAGCGCAACGCAAATATAACAAAATTGTGACGGCAGGCCTAATCGCTTCGAAAGAGAGATGGGCATTTTTTATTCATGCACATTTTTTTTTTGTAAATCGGATTTGTCTATATCCTACATCCAATGCGTACATTTGGAGCTTTTGCCATGGAGTGATTGAATTACAGCCAAAAATATGCCTGCGCTTTTATTGAATCAAATATAACAAATATAGGTCTATTAATATGAGGTATGATCTTGACTATTGTACTTTTCTTACAGCTGAAGCAGGGTTCAGACCAGTGAAAGACAAGAGTAAACAACACACAATGACTGAAGATCAGATGCATAATGCATTCAAGACTATACTCACTGCAGTCAAGGTGAGTCATCATCAAAAAGAATACAGTGGGACCTTCCACAAAATCTGTTATCACAAAAACCCTAATAATACAAAATGGTAGTTTTGGTCCCAAGTATTGATTTTCTATGTGAATTCAGTTGGGTAACACAAAATCCTGATAATGCAAAATAACATTTTTGTGTTAACAGGGTTCCGCTCTATGTGTGTTTTAATGTGAAACTGGAAACATTATTGAATATATAGACCTTTTCAAAATCCATTCTGAAATCTCCAGAATATTAGATCACGGTGACTTTTATTCAACCAGGCACAGACGAGCTCATTAATATGCATGTTTTGTCCAGAAAATTTTCCAGTTTGCATGAGGAAATTTTCTTGCATTCTCAGTGCAATATAAGTAAAAAATAATTATATCCAAACTTAAAGGTGCAATTCATTTTGATGTGGCCTCTTTTCTAGCTAAATAAAAAGAAGAGTACAACATAAATATATACTGAAAATTTCACTTGATTCCGACCATTCGTTTCCAAGTTACAAGCTTTTCAGCATTTTCAAAATCCCCATAGACTACTGTGTTGTAATTACTGTCGGGGCCCCGACAATAATTAGAAAATAACACATTTTCTCACTTTTCTCAAAAATGCAAGCACATATGAAAGAATGGTTTGAGGATCATAACGTATACCACTTGAGGATTCTAATAAGCTAAAAAAACTCAACTTTGATAGAGGTGACCTTAAGGGTGAAAAGTGGATCATGAATTGCCCCTTTAATTGACTCGCTTACAGGGAGTAACATTTCCATTTGAAATCAGCTGAGTAAGCTTCAAACTGTAAATCGCATTGTGGCGCTACAAACTTTAGTCTGTTAAGACTAGCACTCTAGTCTCATACTTCAATTACAAGTTTGAATTCATATGTCATCAGTTTATACGAACATTCTTGGTTTTGTAATCAGGAGGCACTTTCTCTGCCGGAAATTGTCAGAAAAGTAAAATATGCTTTGTGAATTATCAGACAATCAAATTTTGACAAGGTCTATCTACGGATAATCATAAATGTATTTTGATACCAGATATAGTGTTTTACTGCCTTGATTTTTATAAATGAGACATGAAGATTTACATGTTAATTTTATCATATGTGCACAGTGGCGTAGCTTGGGGAGGGTAAGGGGGGGGCACATGCCCCCGGCGCCACCGGCAGGAGGGGCGCTGAAATGACCAAAAGGAAAAAAGAGAAAAAAAAAGGGGAAAAGATGGGAGAAAAAAAGGAGAAAAGAAAAGAAAAATGAAAAAAGGAGGGAAGAACAAAAAGGGAAAAGGTGAAAGGACGGAGGGGAGGGGACTGAGTCACTAAATACAGTTGGCAACTTAGGGGAAATAAGTACAGAGACAGGGAAAGAATTTCATTTTTGGCACTCACGGCTTAGTGAGGGTAGGGAGCTGACATCAACAGTGCTGGCCGGATAATATTGATAGTATACAAATAGTAACTGCTTATGAGTGTGATGGTAAAAATTTCCATCCCAAATTGAAAGATTGATTGTTCTAACGGCAAGTGAAATGGACAATCAATCTTTCAATGAGGGATGGTATATTTTACCATCACACGAATATAAGCAGTTAATATTTGTTTTATATAAAACTCATTTATAGATTCTAGTCATTTGATAACACATGTTACTGTAAACTATTGTACTTACACATTATCCATGTAGCAGAATGCAATATGCCCCTACCGTACACTGTAGTTTTCAATCAAGTGCGATAAGAGTCGATATACTATCAAATGGATGAAAGTAATAGTATACAAATATTGAATGCCTGAGAGTGCAATAATACAAAATATATCATGAGGTCAAATTTGGACTTTTCTTACGAGGCGTAGCCGAGTGAAATGGATCAGTCCAAATGATATATTTTGTACGATTGCACGTGCATAGGCATTCAATATTTGTTTTATATCATGATATCACACAGGTTTGTTTCATGCCATGCAATGGAAAAAAATTTTGCACGGCTCAAATCACTGCAATCATGATATAATAAAGACTATCAAATGGATGATAGTGATAGTAAAAATGACAAATGGTCACATGTTACAATCTTACCAATCAAATAACTAGAATCTATGGATGAGTTATATAATAAGTTATAGTAGACCTTAATTAATAATAACATTTTACCCAATGAAATGCATTCTCCTGAGGTGCAAAATGTGCAGAAGCTCTCTAGCGATGTTTTAGTTTCTTGCCCCAGGTGACACATCCACTAGCTACGCCAGTTGCTGTCTCCTACATATCTGATGTATATTAGTTGTATACGGTCGCATTTCATGAGGTGGGTCAAAATGTGTTACATGGTCAAAAAAAACATTTTTTGATATGATGTTAATATTATTGATCTCTTTCAATTCAAGTAACTATTTAGCCAAATATCACTTTTGTTTTTGGCACAATGAGCTAATTGATGGTTAATTACTCCATAGACGGCAATGCAAACTGTAATTTTCAAACACGTTTTTCTCAAAATTGCCTGTTTTTACTAAAGCAAGTCATAAATTGGATTAATTAATGGTAAACAGTTCATTTTTTCAGGATATGTTATAAACACTTTAATAGGACCCCTTAGGGTCTTGGTGTTAATGACCTTCAATTAATTAGAGGCAGGCTATACAAGGGGAGAAAATGGTGATGTTTCAAATCATTCTGTCCTAGTTCTTATTTGATGCAGCTTGATCCCCTGAACAGTTTGACACCAAATTTGTCAAAATCGGACAAAAAATGAGAAGGTGCTGCCCAAAAAACTGATCGAGGGGGAGGGAGTCTGAGGAAAGTCTAAAAGTTATAAATTTGCCAATTACTGTAATTATATACCAAATTTTAGCCATGTTGGTGACTATCTATATGTATTTGAGGTCACAGAATCCATTTGTGAATGTTCCAGCAGTGTAAAACCTTCCAAAATGGTGATATTGTCTCAATTTGGCTATCTACCGCATCCGTAGGCACCGCATCCTTAGGCACCACCACCCTTGTACTGCCAAGTTCAAACCATTGTCTCTCTTAAATTATGTAAACCATGAAGACCAAATTACTGCCACAAATAGCAGAAAGTGTAAGCTTTCAAATGAGCTATTAAACAAGTCCATAGGCCAAGGAGTAGTGAACTTACATCAAATTAAGTTAGAGAACCCATGAAAAAATGTAACAACACCACCTTTTTAGCATACCCACCTAATGACAAGCCACCAGACATCAGATATGCTTCAATTAGTAACATGTACGTGCCGACGACTGCATTTTTTTGCCATGCCAGCCCACATATTACCATCTATGCCTATTTAAATTTGCAAATGCATTCCTCTCAAGTTGCAAGATTAAATGTCCACTGTGCTGGAACATTAGGTGCGAAATCAGAAGGATCGATACACACACTACTGAAATCTGTTCTTCTGTTAGAGAATGGTCTGACTGGATCAACTTGGACAAACAAATAATCAAATGAGGGGTGCTCTGCCAAAATGTGAGGAATGTCGCAAATTTCAAAATTGAATTTATGACATATTATAATTCTCTATAATCTCAGCTTTTAAATGATACATAATATGTCACACATGATTTCTCCATTCTTAATTTAGAGATCGAAATCCAAAGCAGTCACTGAATATATTGCAATAAAAATGAGCTGCTTATGTCAAAAAATGAAATTTGACCTTTTCACCCTATTTTTACTGTAGATGCCATTTATTCAAAATGTTGATTTGTGACATTCCTCTCATTTTATGAGAGCAGCCCACAAATGAATCTAGGAAAACAACACCGAATCAAGTCCATGTTGCCCTACCATAGCAAAAGGAAGTACTTAAAAAATTGAAATATTGATTTTTGAATAGTAATTACAGTCATCATTGTCAGGCACTGTACTTCCTTTGGCCTTGGTAGTAAAGCATGGACTTGGGTCAGTGTTGCTTTCTTTGATTCAAATAGTATACTTGAGTTTAAGGAAGGGACCGCTTCAAAACTCAACCGGCGGCTGACCTCCCGGAACTAACAATAGCAACTGCCCAGAACCGCCGGTTGAGTTTTGAAGTGATCCCCAATGAATATTTGTTCAATTCTTTGAAAACTTGAGTATTGAATTTTGTTTATTTCTATTTCAGAATAACACCAGTGCTTGGCCATTCTTAAAGCCAGTAGAGAAGATAGAAGCACCCGACTACTATGACCATATCAAATATCCAATGGGTGAGTACTTGTTATGCGTTCCCTCCGCAATAGAATTGTGGGAAAATTGGCATACCTCCTAGCTTGGAGTGCTGATGGGGGAAATGGGGACATGGTAAAACAAACATGTGTCATTGATATGTAGAGTTCAGGAATGCTTTAAAAAACTGAGATGATTTCTGGGGGGTTGCAAATTTTGTTTTGGTAGGGGTATACGGCCCTATATATGTAACCCTGCTCTCGGGAATGGAAGATTGACTCTGAAAAGGAGGTCTAGAGAACTGAAGTGACCTAAACATGGCCCTTGAGAACTAGTTTTTTGGGCTAAATTTGAGCTCTGGATGCAAAATTTTCCTAAATTTCACTTGAAAGGAACTAAATTTCAAAAGGGGAGGTTAGGGCTTGTGAACTAAAGATTGTACTTGAAATGGGGGTCTAGAAGTGGCAGGCAAGGCATTCTCAATGGAAAGGGGTTCTTGAAGGCTGCACATAACTGTATCGCCTTTTTAGGTCCCCCTTGACATGATTATTGGACTTTTCTCAATTAATCAATCAATCAAATCACTTTATTCACAATATCTTTGTAGATTTTCATCCCAGTATAGAGCTGTTCAACTTATGGAAATTACGTGTTTGTGTTTCAGATTTGAAGACCATGACAGAACGCAATAAAAGCAAGTATTACTGCACCAAGAAGCTGTTTGTTGCTGATATGCAGAGGATTTTCAGCAACTGTAGGGCTTACAATGGAGCCGACACAGAGTATGTGAGATGTGCTAATAACCTGGAGCGCTTCTTCTTCAATAAAATCAAGGAACTTGGTCTCACTGATGTCAAGTGATATGGTTGATTATTACATTTAAATTATTAAATTTCCTACAAATCATAATATCTTGACGCAAGCTATCAAGGAACTTAAACCTCAGTGACATTAAGTGATATTACATTATTTATACTCAAGTGTTAAGCTGGATTCAGAATGTATGTTTTAGCTGCTGCACAACCAGCATGACATCAACAATTTTGAGTGTGCAATCTCGACCATATTACATATGAAAATTTGTTTGGTAAGGCCAAGAAAAAAATGGTTTATCTCAGAAACCGTTTGAAAAAAAAGCTATGCAGTATGCGATTTTTAATTTTTTAAGGAAATTAGCTATGCGATATTTCTTTTTTTTTTAACGCTCTGAAATTTTGATCGCCCAAATACGATCCCGTCCGTTTTAATCATGGGAAGTCTTGACAGGTGAAATAAAACGTAAAGTTCAAGGTAAAATTGCAACAGCAAATGACAGCAACCCGGAAGGCGGTTGATCACTGGATTACCCTCCATAAAAGAGAGAAAGACCAGGGCGTAACCTTAAGTGCTAAATTCATTTTCACATAGCAATGCGCGCAGGTTTCTGAGACGAACCTTTTTTTTTGGCCATAGCAGGACAATCCGCTTTATTGATTCCTTGTTGCAATCGTTTTCAGTTGGATTATATTAAACTTTTCTCATGCCAGACCATCGTAACAATATGCAATGTGTTGTGCTACATTTTAATAGCTGGAGTTCATCATAGAATATGACACTAAACATGTCAAGGTTTGAGCGCAAGAATCAAGGTTTGAGCGCAAAAAATGCCATATCTGAGTAACAACAACCCCGGGACAACAACCAAAGGTCAAAATATTTCAAGACCTAATAATTCTTTCCAGATAATGATTGTTTGTGGTTTTAATTTGTGAATTAGTTGCGCCAATTTTCACCGCTCCTGCGCCAATGGCGCGCCATACGGGCTTAGCGGAAACACTGATTATGGGTAAATTTTGGTCATTTGCACTGAGCTTTGACAAATGATTCATGTCATAGTTAATTCTTTGCAAAAATATGTAATGTTGACAGTATTTTGATGTTGCCTGCTGCTTCTGGTTTGGTACTAAAAGATGCAATTCACTTGATTTCTTGCTCTTGTCCCAGGGTTTATTGAATCGGTTTGTGAGATCGGCAGAATACAGATTTGTTCATAATTCTGATTCAGATCCAATAAGCTTAAACTCAGTCTGATTTCGATCCATTCAATCAGATCGGTTAGACACTAACAGATACAGTGGCAATTCGTTAACATGTAACCTGATAACATGAAATTCCTGATTAACATTTACAGGGGTGTGAGAGTTCAGCTTTTTAGCTGATTTCAGCTTATTTAATGTCTTCAAAAGAGTCTTAATTTGAGCTTTTTCTTTCATTTTCAGCCTGTTTTTGGCATTTTGTCGCTATTTTCAGCTCTTTTTATCAACTGACTCTCACACTCCTGATTTAGTACTTTGTCAACTCCAAAGAATATCTTTTACATTATAAATTTGTTGGATTACACAAGATCTGATGACACATAGCAAAATGTTAATTCCTATGAACTCTTGTGATAATGAAATACCAATATGAGAGCTAATTAACGGATACCTTGGTCACATAACCTTGCGACGAGGTTATGATGTGTTTACGGTGTGATACCGGGTAGAATTCAACATACACCGGGCAGTGTCCGTGAGCCGTAGGAAGCATGCCCCAATAATTTTTGAGTTAAAACCTTGCAGCTTGTACTACGATGCCTTCAGTTATGGTCCCATAACCACTGGTTTCCGATCGGTGACCGACCGGGCATCGCAAGGATTCACCGGTGTCATACCGGCGTTGCAGCATTGAGGTGGTTCAGCTTTTTTCAGCTTATGTGACCATAGCATTAGTGAGTACTTCAATTAGTAGCAACATTAATGTATCCAGTCAGACGTAATGAACCAAATGCTACATGGTTTTATTGGTGAAGTAGTCAATCTATCTCTCCATTGGACTATTTTTTTCCTTCAGCCTACTTCACCTCTAACCATATGTGACCCGTCATATCAAAAGGTACCTTAAGGGTCCCAAAATGAAAATTGATTTTTTGGTCTCATCTGAAAGATTATATTTTAAGCTTTAAAATGACGCCTTGCTTTTGGTTATTGGATGTTCGATTGCAAAGTAGCATCCAAATTGGTAAAGGGCATCAGGCTGATTCAGAAAACTATAGTTGTGAGAAAATCAAGTTTGAAAGTTTCTGTATTGGTAAAACTTGAATGGAGAAAGGATTTTCATCTTGGTTTTTTAAAACATTTGTCTTATGTTTTGGATGTTCGAACCCGATTAATATGATAGAATACACTTCAAAGGTAACGTTTCTAATGGATTTAGAAATTTGACCTTGGACATGATTTTTGACTGTGCTCAGTTTCAATGGGCCCATATCTCGTAATTTACTATGCCGGTATTAAGGTACTTTTCAATATGATGGGTCACATATAGTATTTGTAATTTGTATACTATTATATTAAAGGGTCACCTTTCCAATTAAATATAGGAATACTAAACTGACCTTAGTCCATGCTTCCCTACTGAGGCCAAAGAAAGGATATTGTCCTAATGATGACCAAAATTGCCATTCAAAAATCAATACTGGGCATTGTGATCATCACTTCCTTTTGTATGGGTAAGGCAGTGTGGACTTGGGTCAGTTTTGGTTTCATATATTCAATTACTTGATCCTAAACCTGGTGCCCTAGGAGGGATAACAGCTCTCTGTAAATGTGTCATTTTTACTTTACCCAAAAAAGCTGTTTGTCAGAAGTATTATACAAATACAACATGGTATACAGTGTGTCCCTTATAAAAGGAAACCGAGATTTGGGCCCTCTGTTCTTGGAAACGATTGAATGATTTGGAGTACTGTTTAGTTAGATTAATGCACCAGAAAGTCCTCTTTACAACAATACCAGATATTCCTACGTTGCTAACCTTGTTGAGTAATTACGACCAATTTAATGAATTGTGCATTTTATGCCTTTGTACCACTTTTTGGTAGTGTTAACTTCTTGCTCATGATGTGCTTGAGTTTAAGCCGTGTTGAAAGAAGGACTCCTTTAAGACTCTTTTTTAGATGACTGAATATTGGATTGTTCCTAGATTTAGAATATTAAACTCGGAGAGTGCAACTGAACACAGGAACGTTTTTTTAAGGAGATTTCATGATTAATTTGATTCCTATTTGAGCTATGGAAAATCCAATCCCAAAATTGAATTTCAAACCATTCATCAGCTTGATATCGTATATGTGTTAGTGCATGCTTTATTTAAACCAGCTAATAGCATTGCAAGATGCAGTTCATCTTTTAAATGTTTTCTTTGTTACTTGTTGAATGAGAACAGATACGTAGCC
>JXSR01S000389.1:88893-99108 GCA_000969725.1 Ophiothrix spiculata
ACTAATTTGTTTAGAATTAACAAACCAAATTTAATTGTTTGGTTTTCCCTTTTTTTCCCAACCAGATTTACATTTGCTGAGCACCTGAGATTAACCAGCATCGCAGGTGAAACGCCATTAGCTAAAACATTATGCTCATTAACTAGTGAAGTAGAAAAAGAAGTGGGTACATTAGCTTCCAGACTGTATAGGGTAGTCAGAACAAAACCCGAAGAGGGTAAGTACGGAGCGAGGTTCATTTCAACGACATCCTGGGTTCAAATCCTAGTTGGGGCTGCTCATTTTATTCGTATATGTTTTTTTTTTTAAAGAATCATGAGTGGCTGAGCATTAACATTCCCATGCCCAGGGCTTCGAAATCCGCGGTAACGCGGCCGCGCTGTTCCCAGTAAAAAGTTTGAAGTCCCAGGAAAAAAATTTGATAAACTTAATAATAATATAAAGTCAAATGATAATAATAATATAAAAAATCACGAGAATTTCGGACAACAGTTGATTTTTCTGGCAATATTGAATGATAAAGTACTAATAAATGAGCCAAATTTTGGAGTGAATGTCAAGTTTCTGTCAAAAATAAGCAAGTTTTTAGAGCGATTCGTGCATTTTTTCTTAAATTTCACAGACAATTCTCATCAGCACAACAGAAGTTCCCAGAAAGGTTTATTTTTTTGTATACCCTGCCCATGCCTTAAAAGAGCTGGGAGCCAGTGGTGGGAGAGGATATGTGTATTATACTCTATGTATGTGCCGTGCCACTTGTTACTTGTTCCTACACATGGGTTTCATTTTGTCCAAATAATAAAAATAAACTCCTCTTTTAAGCAAAGAAATATTCCAGATGGATCCTAATCTCAAAATTTACTTTGAAACATTGTAAGATTAGCAGACATTCTTCAATGCTTTGAGGGTAAATATACAGTTAAAGTAGAAAACAACTCAACACTTATGCCCATGATAAACTTACAAAACACAGCTAGCGTCTAGCTAGACGCAAACGGAGATGCTAAGGTTCAAATTATTTTAACTTGCTAGCGTCTGGTTAGCATCTTCAAAACATCTAAAATCAAACCACACGCAAGCTGTGTCTTGCAATTATTGAAGTCATTAAATTTCCTACCAAGTCATGAAATTTTGAATGCAACAAATGTGTGGAGTAAACAAGCGTATCGCCTCGTGTAGTACGAAAGACTTATCCTTTTCGGCGATAGCCGTGTCGAACAATCAATCAAGACACGCGCAGTGCATTTTCGTTGCCGATGTGTAGTCGCACTTTCTCTTAGCGTACGCACCCTGCAGATTTGATTTGTAGGAAATTATATGATTTAAATAATAGTATATCATGGGCATTAAGGTGGCTGTGGTTATCTTATAATAATGAACATGACTTTTTGTCAATCATGTTATCTTAAAAGTTCCTGTCCAATAAGACATTTCTGCTTTCGTTTTCTCTTGGCAGGTAAACCAAGGTGTAAACGAGTTTGCTGCATTCCAAGATTTCTTATAACTATAGTGGTGCTTGCAAGTTTATTATCAGCCGTAGGAATCTTAATCAAATATAAAATCACAAAAGAAAAAGACTTAGAGAACGTGGATATCACCATGCTGGTTATGGTATCTATAGTAGGAATAGCCGTGTTTTTCAATTTAATCAACATCATTCGTTTTCTATTCCACCTTGTGTGGTCGCCTCATGTCCGCATCACTCGCGCAGCCAACAGTGACAGCCAACTTAGAACTGAGAATTTTTTACGGGTTCTTAAGAGTGAGGCGGACACATTTGCGGGCCTAGTACGCTGCGTGGACGCATTCCAAGGGACGGCGACACGTTTGGTGATTATTGTAGATGGGTTAGACTCTTGTGAACAGGAGCTGGTTCTCCATATTTTAGACTCCTTCAAGACTTTGTTTTCGTCTCAGGACAGCCCATATATCACCATTCTCGCCATTGATCCTTATATTATTGCAAAAGCAGTGGACCAGAATCTTCACACAGTCTTCAAAGAGTCTAATATCAGAGGCCATGACTATCTGAGGAATTTAGTTCACCTGCCATTTTACCTAGAAGTGGGCATTAAACTAAAGGACGAGAAAGACACAGCATCAACCAATCACATCACTCCGTCCGGATCAAAGGTTAGTTTATCAATTATCACTTGTTTTTTGTGTGTGTTTTGGTGTATTTGACATAATTCATTGAGGGGTTCTCAACTTCTTTTGCCCACGGACACACAGGCCAAAATAAATTTTATAGATTTTTGTTATAGGGCCGATAAATTGAATTTTGCTTCTTTAGGGCTTCTTGAGTGGTCGGATCCTGTTGAGGACCTCTGACTGAATTTATTTTACTACTGAATGTATTAAAAAAGAACAATATTTTTGTTACAGGATAGAAGATCTTATTGATAATAAGCACAGACAGTCTAAGACTAGCATTAACCATATTATTTTTCTATCAAATTTGGACAGCGGATTTAATTTAGACTTTCCTGGCAGATAATATCTCAGTTTTCATATTTAATCTTCTTTTAGCTGTAAACACCTCAATTTCTACTAAATCACATACTTGCATGAAATTCTCCATTTGGTTGCCAGCCTTATTATTCCTTCAGTACTAGACCAGTGCTATGTCTCTCTAATCATGTCACACTTGAATTATAAAGATTTTTCTTTCTATGAGCTATTGGCTTTTTATCTTCTTTCTTGTACTGATTTGAGAATAGGATCAGCCAACCTGTCCTTTGCACTTTTAAATGTAAAAAAGAGTGACAAACTCTCCAAGATGGCAAAGAATGACAGAAAATGTGACTTCCACTTCATACCCTGTATTCTTTGTACAGTGGAACCTTTTTGCACAAAATCTGTAGGGCTTCACATTTTACTTTGTGTTATCAGGACTTTGTGTTATCCATCATTAATTACATACAAATTTAGTGCCAGGGAGTTGAAAATTTAGTTTGTGTTATCAGGGGTTTTTGGGTTAAGAGATTTCGTGTTAAACAGGTTCCACTGTACACTGTTGTGATACATGTCAATGCAATACTGTTTTTCTTCCAAATATTCCAGTGGCGTAGCCATGGGGGATGCGGCCACACTCCCAATATTTCATTAGTCAGTTGGAAGAGATCATCAGTCAGTAAATTTATACCACTGTCAGATAATTTAATCAAATAGGATTTAATCGCTTTATTTTGAACGACACGTATTGAAACAATTTGTTCTAAAAGTTGTCAAAATCATTGTGATTTCATATCTGAGATTGAAATTGGGGTTAAATTTAAACATAAAACATAGCTTTAGTTATCTGTGTACTTGTGAGACCTTTACATTTTTTTGGCTTGTTTTGCTTGTCAGTTTTTTAAAGCTACATCAACAAAATATTGGTGTACCTTTTGAGACTCATATTTCAGTTGCCAGTCATATTAAAAATTGTTGCACCCCCACCCCCCAATATTTGAAACCTGGCTACACCAATGAAATATTCCATATATGTGACCATCCATCCCAAACAAGCCATAAATGCAACCTCTTGTCATTTTCACTTTTTAAATATTTGCAAAGACCATTTTATAAGGATTAAAATGATACCTCAATTAACTTCACTCGATTTCCAAAAGTCAAGTTATGGTCCGTTAAAGTTTGTCAGGGAGTGAAAAGTGTAATTGAGGTAAACGTTATTTAAGATCATTAAGCCCTATATTTTCTGTTGATTGTCTTAAAAATATGCAGATTTATTTAATATTTCCTATCATTTTCTTGAAATGAAACGTTGGTGGTATTTTGTAGTAAGTACAAGGATTGTGAATCTGTTAAAAAAAATCAATTTCGGCAAATTACAACCTTGACATGTAGTTGTTCACCTGTAGTGCAAAATGAAGTTTCTTGCATTTATGGATCATAGGGGCTGGACAATATATGTGGCTATTTTCTATATGTGGGTTGTAGCCATGCTTTTGGCCCCAATGTCCCCTTTTTTCAAGTTCAGTTGATTTACAGGTCTGAGAAACACACTAAGCATCTGAGAATTGGACTTCAATATATATTGCTAGCATTCAAGTTGTTAAATAGTGCAGATTTATCAACACTGACATAAGTATGCCAGAAAAACAAACACTATTCTTAGGAAATTCACCCGTGCTGCCTCGAAGAATTTATCAAACCATCATGTTGCGACTCAAATGTAGATTCATAAATTCAAACTGTGTTTGCATTATGAATGAATTTCATATATTTTGATAATCGACACCTTTGTAAAAATTCATAGGATGAGATTTTGGTTTTAAATTATTCATTGGGGAAAGCCCCTTTAGTTCCCTGCTAAATGTTTTCCTAGCATTACATTTTGACATTTATTACTGATTTTAATGCACTAGACATTAAAGTAGTTTGTAAGCACTTCTTATCTTAAGCTGTGTTGATATATCTTGCCTTAACTTTACATGAGATATTGACTTTTAAATTTAAGAATCTGTTTGGTTGGTAAATAGTGTTCAAGATGCAATGTTAATATATCGTTAATTTTTTGTAAAAGAAAGAAAAAGGAATCACTTTTAATCTTGATCTTATTCTAAAAATCACATTTTGGATGTGACGTTGAATACATGTGATTCAAAGTAATTTGTATGATTTAAATATAACTGACTTTCCTTCAGGTAGCTTGAACGGCTATTTACACATGTCAGAAAATGAGCTATTAAATAAAAGTTTTTGAGAATGGGAACTGAAACCTATTTCCATTGAAAGAAAACCCTTCAATGGTAACTTTAGTAAGTTTTATAATGTTCGGCCATTTTCTTATGTTTTTCTTTATTTTTGAAAATTCTCTTTTTGAATTTTCATGTCAAGAGGGAATGTGCTTTGACATTCAAACTTAAGGAGCTAGTGAAGGATTGCAATAGCAAAATTCTGTCGTGGGCTTTTTGCCATAAAGTGTTTCATTATCAAGAAAAATGATTTTTTAGGTCCTTAATTTAGGCATATTTTCAAACACCTATAAAACTTTCTGGAAACACTTTAATTTTAAAAGCCAACAAGAGATTGATGCAAATTTGATAAGCTTTCATTTGATACCTTGTTTGTTAAAATTGAAGCATGGGAAGTATAAATGAAAATTCTAAGAAATCCGGCTATTCAGTGTTTCTAGAAATTATAACAATAAAATTCGGGAAGAACCAGCATTACAAGTCTCTCGTTCGTAAATGATGAAAAACATAATTTCTTCAAAGCAAAACTTACAACAATCTGTGATCAGTTTGCAACCAAAAGAAAAAATACTTTCATTTGTGAACCACTGACACAGAAAAAATAATGTATTTTTTTCATAAATTCTGTAAAATTTTCATGGTGGCCAAATTTGCTGTGTACGAAGTCTATGAGAAATTGGAAAATAAAAAATAGCGTAACTCAAAATTCCTTCAACGGAAAAAAAAATCAAAATTTAGAAACAGAAAAAAATTATTTTGTAAATTGTATTTTTTTTCATAAATTTTGTAAAATTGTCATGGTGGCCAAGTTTGCCGTATACGAAGTCTATGAGAAATTGGAAAATAAAAAGTAGCGTAACTCAAAAATCCTTCAACGGGAAAAAAAAAAACAAAATTTGGAATACAAGTTTTTTTCATAATTCTGCATATTCTGTGAAATTTTGAACAAATTATGTGCTCGACACCGTAGCCGTTAAAGCTACCTTAAATTTAAAAAAAATATCTTTTCATATATATGTAATTTGGTGATATAAAGTTAAATGAACAGCTCCACATAAATACTTTACTTATGTTATGGGTGTTATTAATTCTAAGGAGAGAAAAAATAATATATATATTTTTGCATACATTGTATGAATATACAATGTACTTTTTTTTTTTTTTTGAACTGGTACCTACTAAGATAACGTTTAGTTTGCCGAACCTTTTCAATTTGAGCGAACATCTGAATGATACAAATACAGATGTTATAGATTTCAATTAGAGCAATACCATATAGGGTTAAAATGAAGCGCCCCCCCCCCCCCTGTCATCCATGACTTTTGATTTTTTTAAAGCTTATTTGCATTGTTTTGGTAGATATTAATACCCTCCAAAAAATTTTGCAAAATATGCTTACTTCTTCTGTTATGGCCATTTGTTGAATTGAATTTGAGATCCCAAATTTAATTCCATGTGTATTCATTTAGGAAAGCACACACATGTTTATTCAATTTTTCTGTGGCAAAACAAGTTTTTAATAAAATACACTTGAAAACTTTCTCAGATAGTCACATTCCTTCATTTCAGGCTGTTTTACCCAAAACTATTTCTTATCAAAATCTTATAGTATTGCTTTTTAATTTTCAATTTCAGTTATCATTTCCATTTATAATTTTAAAAAAGTCAATAGTATTAAATTTTGCATAGAAGCAAAATATATTGCAATGGATTTATTTGTTTTCTATGTAATTGGTAATTGATATATAATACAAATTATCACAGGAAATTTAAAAAAAAAATTGCTGTAAAACCAACTTTATAAAAGTAGTGCAAGCAAACCATCATATCTAAATAAACATTGCAACTATAAATTTCATGTAAATGTAACTGCAAATGATCTACCTACATTAAATTACTGTGGCACAGTCAAATTGTTAATAGATAAAATAGCAGCTATAAATTTCTTACAAGAAATGGATTTGGGCGCATGGCATCCATACAAGTAAACCATACTATCTAAAGTGGCAGCTATTAATGTCTTGACTACAAGATGATTTACAAACAAGATGTCACAAGCAAATCATGACATCCAGTGTGGCAGCTATTAATTTTTAAGCCACTACAAGGTCATTTACCCCATATAGCCATAAGCAAATCATGAAATCTAATGTGGCAGCTATAAATTTCTTGTAAGAAACTCTAAGATGATTTATCCACATAACCATGTGCAAATCATGATATCTAATATGGCAGCTATGAATTTCTATTATGACACTATAAGTTGATTTACTCATGTAGCCATGGGCAAATCATGGAATCCATGCAATGTGGCAGCTATAAATTTCTTGTAAGATGCTGCCAGAGATTTCCAAATCCTTTGGCCGTTATTTTGTTTGCCTTAGAGCACAAAGACCTAGAAACACTGACATAATGGTGGAATGTTTAATATAAAAACATGGTTGATACAGCATACAAGCCAGACTGCTTTGTTACATTACAATAAAACCAAAATCATTTATATCGGTATGTGCAAGAATAATAGAACACTTTCATTTCTTGTTTAGAAGTTGAAATACCACATTCTTTTTATTTGAATAAGATGTCTTATCTCATAAATGATTGTTTTATTTTCAATTTCATTTTTAAATTTAATTGAACAATTGTATCTGCAACATGATTTCAAGTGTCATTTTCTGTAATTTAATGCTATTATCAAATATCATGTCTAAATATGACATTGGGTCACATGATCGGTATAAATTATACCATCCTTCTTGAAAATAGCTTCTGATGAGCTAGACAACCACCCTTCATGAAACCGATCTGTATAGCTTGAAATCTGAAGCAATTTTAGAAAGTCTGAAATTGTGTAATAATTTCTCTTATTTGTATTAAGTACTTGCATTTGTTTTAATTCATTTACAACCCATTTTCACCAACATGTGGTCCTTTTTGTACACATCATTTGCAGCTATTAGATTTATTGCCAGCTATTGTATTTTCACTTTATATTTCATCATCTTTTTGATATTCTCTTATAATCAAGAGGTGATTATACACTCACAATGTAACCATCTGGTTTGCCTTTTTATGGACATTTTAATTATGAAGCAGATAAAGTAAAGCAATCCATGAATGAATGGCGAAGTATACACGATAATAGTTAAAATCACATCATAATAGAGAACGCATAATGTGGTATTTATTGAGGGTAGTCTAGACGACGCCCTTTCAATAGTGCATTTTTCTTGAAGTAGAAATCAGTAGATCTGTAGCAGAGACTGATATCTGTTTTTGTTTTTACCTGCTGCAGAGACTGATAATGTGATAGTCTTATACGCATGCTTGTAATCAGCTGTGTCATTAACTCATTCTTCTTATTTGAATTAGTTGCATGAACTCTAGCTCTGTGTAGAAGAAAACTTCTCAATATGTATCTGCATCAAATTATATAAAATAAAGTAGATCCAACGGACAAAGTACAAAACACATCAAGGATCAAATTTGATACAGAAGGTTACTAAGAGTACAATTAAATAATTAGAGAAAAACAAAGTAAGCCAACTCAATGTGGGGAGGATAACAAATAACAACATAAGCCTAATGTCTAGAAAAAAATAATGAAAAGAAAAAAATATATATATAAATAACTTTGAAGGCCTAATATGTGCACAAACAAAAAAATATAACAAACTAACCGAACAGCAATTAACAGTAAACGAATAATCTACAAAAGAGATGGTTAATAAACGGACTGCACAAGCTTTCGGAAACAGTATACTTTCCTTCGTCTGGTTCACAAGAACATATAAACAAGAAAATATAAACAAATACAACTAAACAATGCATCAAATTAATTTTGCTACTGTTTGAGAAAGGCAAAAACAATTTATCAAATGTAGATGGGAAGGGGAACCTAGAGAGCCTAGAAGAAATCTTATATTCACACTTTGACTGAAATCTATTGCTTATACAGGACAAGAACTGGGAAATTTCAAGGATTTGTAACATTCCAGTGGCAGTGTTACATAAATGTGACATATTGCATAGTAAAACTTCAATGCATTTTTGTGTTGACTTGCGACTGAACCGTAATGGTTTTTCAAAGTCTGTCGATCCATCAATAGGCATCGTAAGATGAATAGTGTTTCACAACATCTCTCTGGATCGTAGTTACCACATACACTTTGCATAATCATACCAGAAGACTGTAAGCCTACTTTGCTTGATGTTGTGTAATGAACTTTGCTTGATGTTGTGTAATGAACACCGATGGACCCTCAATTGGTTTTTGTATAGGTCATTTGTGTTCTGTGTTTGTTTCTGTTTGATTTAACTGTGTTTCATTCAGGGTTGTGGTTATTTCTGGCCTTTTGATCACATCCTTCATAATATTGTGTTTTTATTTTATGTCTTTTTAAATTTCGTTGTAAATTTTGTACATGATTTTATGAAAAATAAAACTGATTGAACTGAACTGAAATGAATTATAAATGTGTTGCTACATAAGGATTCAGTGGATATGTTCAATATCATATAATTGATATGTTTTCTGGTCACAATTTAAAAGACATGCAATAATTCTCACTATATGATTTGGCTCGCCCTTTTTTGTCCAAATGGACCTCCGATATTGTTTGCACTATTGCTCATGTGATGAGCTGTTATTCCTGCATGCTGAGATGTCATCTCCAACACAAGATTGCATATAATTGAATATCATTCTCTCCAAACAAATCTAATCCGCCATTCATGTTTTCATTACATTACATTTGCATTGGATACTTGAAGCATTCGACCCTTCTTCCTCCCTATCTATTATTTATAAAGCATTGATAGTCTAAAGGATGGAAAAGACATCAGAGATACTAGTATCCAATGTATCTGTTTCACTGTTCCAATTTTCATCATGATTCCTATCCCATGGTATATAATGAATTTACCAAGCAATGGGATCAAGTTATGTCTGCTATGTCTTGATATTAAGCTTCATCTGCTTGTTGGATTTAAAAGTGCATTCACCAGGAATTTTTACGGCGTCTGAATTCGGAAGTTTGGTCCTCATTGTTTATGTTCTAGAGCTTTTAAGAGAAACCTATGTATTCTCTGTAAGGTGATCTGATCACATTCTCGTCCCCCAGGGCTCAACCAAAAGTAGTACTCTTTTGATGTCAAATTTAAGCCCATATTTTTCTGATTATGAATCCAAAATTTCACTTTCAGATTCAGTTATGAATTGGAGTTGATAACATTGGATAGTTGAAGAATGAAAGTATAGATTGATTAACTTTTGGGTCAAATTTTAGAAACCGCCTATGTGATTTCCTGACATAATGAAACAACTTTTTTTTAAATGGGCATTTTAATATGAGGGTTCTTCTGAGATTGGTTGATGTACAAAAACCATGTTCTTCAACTGTTCTCTCCTTATATCAGAAATCACTTGTTTGATTCAATTACATAATCCACACATGTGCGCTCTGATGTGCCCATTACCTTTACTTGGTTTATAGCAATTAGTGATTGTTTTTTA
>JXSR01S000390.1:36914-51690 GCA_000969725.1 Ophiothrix spiculata
AATAACGCACGTGTAAAATCGCGTTCAATTAAAACGCATGATACAGTACACCAGAAAGTATGCTAAATGCCTTTGAAATTGTGTCTAACACCCCTGATATCAGCTCATACGTGTCCAACACCGTCTTAAAAGGTTAAGCAAGAGAGTAACAAATTTAAGAATTGCATTTAATATATGCAGTGAGACATCAACAAAACTTATACACTTGCATCATATTTTTGAAAAATATTGCGGTCCATCACTTTATAATGGGCATTGTTTGCAACTTTGTTGACATAACCATCATTGAACCACGAACAATAGATGATTCTAAGGTTGAATATACAATGAATAGCTATGAATGGCATCACCATGTTATTTTCCCTATGTGATGCCAGGTCATCGTCTTTGCAGACAAAATAAAACCGTTTTAACAACTTTGTGAACTTCCTGAAAATGACTATAATGACCTTACTGTCACTTCTGAAGATACACATTATACATGTACTGTATTTTCTAAAAATAACTTTTATTGCCCAAGTTCATACACCTATGTTACATAATAACTAGCATTTTTCTTTCACAGTTATGTGTGAAGAAGTCTACAAAACAGAATCCCCTTTACAACTAATGATGGTCTGTCTGTATAACTACTTGAAAAGAAGTCCCTTTCCCCTCAAAAAAATAAGATAAGATAAAATAAGATAAGATAAGATCCCACAATACGTTGCTGATTGTGCATTTAACATTTTTCTTTGATTACAGTTCAAAATCATCCCAAAACTTATCCCCACTACAAACACTTGGGAGATTTTTGCATCACTAGAACAATAATGGTAACTTTGTAAAAGTTTTGTCAAAATCTACTCCAACTCTTTCAATCTTTTTGGAGAGCTTTGGAGTGAAATTTTCAATCCTTCATCATACTTTTCGAGATTTTTGTACCAAAATATTGCTCATATATTTCTCATAACCCATTTGAAATTTCATGGCTGAGTTATGTTTCATTTAGGAGATCTATATCTGGGACCATAAAACCTATGTAGGTTTCAGTCTATATATATGAAAATGTGTCTAATTATGGTGACCATAATTATCTTTACACATTAACATATAGAGTGGCTCTGAAATACTACATTGCCCATAAAATCAAAATGGATTGACTGATTCAGCTGAAATCTTAAACATAGACCTCTTTTTTTAGTGGTCATCTTTCATATGATATTTATAACTAAATATGAAAAACTGGACCAAGCTCTTAAAAAAATTGGTTTCTCTCTGCAAAAAAGGAGACACTCTCCTGGTGCCTCACCCTAAATTCAAATACAAGAAAATCCAGGGTCGCTCTTTTTTTTTCTTTGTTATACAAGTCAAAAAATAACATTGATATAAGATTGCAAAATATACTTTGCTAACATGTTTTTAAGAAGTTCGAAATCCATAACATCATGCGCTTTGAAAATTTAAAAACTGATTGACTTTTGAACGCAGTACTTGATCTTGATCTACTTTAACAAAAGACTGTAATACAAGTCAGATTCATGAAAAAAGGACTATTAATCGTTATTTCATGTTGTAGATAATTTTATTATGAAGTCATCATCCGGATGAAATGCAAAATATGAGACATTTTAAACTCTACTTCTTACTGATGTGAAGACAAATAGAAGAATGAAATGTGAACTTTATATTTTTTCCTGAAATCAGGAAATATCCAGAAAATTCTCATTCTTGAACTTGAAACAAAATTAGCAAAAGCATCAAACAGTCAAGAACACAAGTGTTCCTTGAGCATAAAGAACATGGATATTTCCCAAAATATGAACTGAATATTTGAATACGCTAGAATAAGAACATCCCAACTCCATGGGCTGCCTTCTGTTAAGTTATGTAAAATATAAATGCATATAAATCTCGGAAAATGCTTTCAAATCACTAGAAAGCATTTTCATGTCTTTATCCCAATCATAGCCTCACATTTGACCTTGTAGTTGACTTTGTTAGACATTGTTAGATAATTTTCCTAGCATATAGTTGCAGAGAGGAGCTCATGGAGTTGGGATGTTCAAGTTTGACTGTTTAATATAGCAATTATGTACTATAACAATTATCTAACAATGTCTAAAAAATGTAAACTACAAGGTCAAATATGACACTATGATTAGGATATTGACATGGAAATGCTATTTTAGTGATGTGAAAGCATTTAAAGAAATTTGTATGCATTTATATTTTATAATTATGATTTTACAGAAGGCAGCTATGGAGTTGGGATGTTCTTATTCTAGCGTATTCATTTGTCATCATCAGGCAGCAAGATCTGGCAGCAAGGTATCCATGAAAATAAATCCTTATGATCAATGAGTTTAATCCAAGGAATTCTACACAGGAAACTTGTACTTGCAACCATTTTGATGTCACTCATGGAGCATAGTTACTGTACCTCCAGATTTGTAAACAGACCCAACAGCTAGGCAGATTTTGTGCATCTTGACTTCCAGCATAGACAGGGTTTTCATTTTCAAGCACAAGCTGTATTTGTATTTACTGCTGTGCCTATTGCTAGGTTAGTCGGTTTTATGACGATTTTCACTAGTCTCATCAAGTGTGGCTGCATCTGTAAAATGCTGGAAGTGCAAGTCACCCTCCATGAATAACAATCAAAGATGGCCACCATCCCACAAGGCCTAAAAAAGTTGTTGACTTGCCCTTTAATGGTGAAATTGACGGTCGGTCGGTCGGATCTTCTTTTTTTCCTTGAAAATGGACACCAAAAAACTGAACAAAATAGTAAATTATATAAATATTTTCATCGTTTTGTGCTTTATTCATTCAAGATATATGCTTGTTCCATGCAGATATACAGCATTCTGTGAATATTGTTGTAAATTCAACCCAAATATCATGATATTTTTACCAAATGCACTGTTGAGTTAGGCACAAGTTCACCCTAAAATTTGCAAATTTTAGGTCGGTCGTAAAGGGCAAGTCAACATTTTTTTTAGGCCTAAGGTATACACAGCATCAAAATGAGAACCGATTACCCTTTATAAATTCCATGGGATAATTTGATTCACTTTAAAAAACGAAAGAATGAATGTGTCATTCTTTCTTGGAGAGATTTTTGTTTCACTCCAAAAGAATATAAATCCACTTACTTCGAGTGAAATCATTTTAATTTTCACTTTTAAAAGGAGTAAGAATTCACTTTTCAAGAGTTAAAATGTACATGGTTTCACTTTAAAAATGAAATTTACTCCCAGAAAGAGTGATTTGTTCACTCTATAGTTTTTAGAGTGTGTGTGCATCAGCAAGAATATTTTATCTCAAAATGCTTACCAAGGCAAGAGCACTAGACTTCATTCACTCTTATACACACTGCATTTTAAAACTTCAACTATCATATATACCAACAAATATATATTTCCATAATTCTATTATTTACAGATACTATCTAAGACTACTTGAAAGCACAAGTACTGCATAAATGCAACTGATAAAATAGATCTATACAATATACAAGAATTACATTAACTATATCCCATCAAATTACTGTTTTAACAATATGACAACCAGTTTCAATTTATGGCTAACAATATATGTTGTTAGGTTTTTCTAGACAAATCCAGATATTAAATCCTTTAGCTTTCAACTTCTCGGTCAGAGGTCTTGATAACAAGCGACATCCACTGCTGTTTTTCCGACAATTATCTACACCTGATAATTTGGTAAATTAACAGGAATTTTGATTTAAAAGCATTATAATGTAGGTCATGTACAAGATCAAATGAAAATTTCTGTGGAAGAGACCACCACTCTTTAAGTATGGGTCATCTGAGAAACACAGCAGTGAACATCGCTCGTGTAAAAGACCTCAGACTGAGGTCAAAGGCCATAAGACTGTGGATTCGTCAAACTTATAATTATTCTATAGTTTCAACAATCCTGAAAATGCGTATTTTCAATGTATACAATAAAAGGTTTTTGGTGTAAAAGTCTTTAAAAACAAATCCTTTAAAAATTTCGTGCCATTTTATTCTTGCATACCACATACAGTTTAATGTGAATATTTGTTCCAAAATGAGTGTAAAATGCAATTTTACACTCATTTTTGGCACATAAAAACATTTAACATTGTTGAACACAGATTCATTAGGTTGATAGATTATCAATGATTTAATGATTTCGCATGGCAAAACCAGTGAATTATTTAATTGTACACTCATATTATATTTCGTCCTACTCGTCTGAGGACTTCATGAGATGCGGCCAGCTGATCCATTTTCCCAGAGAAATATATTTAACCCTTTGAACCCTGACCATTCTACGTGCATCTGTACCGCTGACCCAGGCCAACCATAAAGTTAAAAAACACAATATAATGCCTAAACTTACTTTTATTTTGATTTTTCTTGCTTTACTTTTTCATTTTACAGTAGTCTGAATTGTTCCAATAACCAGCATTAACAAAAGAATACTATTTATGTCGACCAACATATTCGACTTTTACGTTGTAGTCTACGGGCGAAGCCATACGGTTGAAAATTTGATCAAATTTACGAACATATGAGGAATTTTTCAGCTCTGTCAAGTAAATAAGAGCAGAATGGCCGATCAACCATGTGTTCAAAGCTTTATTGATGTCTTCTGATATATATAAGACCATTGAAAACTACCTATGCCTGTTGACAGACACATCAAGTTTCTGACATGTGACATAAAAGCAAGTAAACCGGCTAATCGGGTATACGGTACATGTATACGTAAGCCGGTATACCGGCTCGTTGGGTTCAAAGGGTTAATTGTTGTTGTCGGTTATTTCACCATAGGGTAATACATTACGTTATAGCTGCAAATTATTATAACAGATTAAACTTGCTATAATGTACGTTTCTTGAGCTTGCAACCTGGGTGTAATAGACCAATTACATAAAAAGGCAGCTGTTGGCATCTAATCTCATTGAAAAATGTGAGAATTTGAGTAGAAAAACAAATATTACGTTATCAACCAAAGTTGCAAGAGAAATAAACTACACATTTTTCAATCATTAAAACGAAATGATGCGATTTTAGCATGTGCTGAAAAGTTTTGACCTTATGGAAAAATGGTATAAATTTTGAGAATCAAATCAATTATTGTACCAACTTTTAATTTTTAAAATTTGTCAAACTGCTATGCAAGAAAGTTAAGTTTTCAAAATCTTTGTGGAACTAGATTTCTATACGATATGTTTTTGAAACATACCAACTCTGCAATTGCAAGCAAGTTTATTTGCTTAGTTTTACCGTACTATGTTCTACATAACAGTTAGCAATCAAAAAATTGTGTTATTATTATAGTATAGATTTCTATTCAGATTCAAATTGATTAAAACTAGTTCACAAGTTAGAAATAGTGTTCATTCACACAATAATGATTAAGATATATATACAATTCAAACTTTTAAATATCTACAGTATATAAAGAGTTATTCATCTATTTACAAAATTTCTATATACATTATTTGTCAACATGAAACACATTTCAAAATAAAACAACTGTTTTTTAAGCTAAATCTACAAGAACAATGTTAAAATCCATAATTGAAATGCCGAAGCATATAAGGGAGAGGCTTGTAACCAAACAATCAGTTGAGTGCATGGTATTATGCAATTCAAGCTCATAGCTAAGGGAGGGCAGGTTGTGAGGGTGCATTTACCCCCCCCCCCCACCCACCCACCCTGAGAACTAAATACATAATCCCAAATTTCCTTTAGATAAAACTACCAGAAACTGTTTTCCTAATAACTTGTTCTACACCATTTAAATATTTTTAAAAATGTTTTGTGTACGCCTAAAGAGATATTTTAAAATCGATTTTTAAAATTGATTTGCACTACCTTCCCCCTCACCTGAAAATTACCACAAGCTTCAAGTTCTTGACCCCACGATGCTTACCCGAGGCCCTAGCTAGTTTTGCTTCACAATTAAGGACATGAATGAAAACAACTGTTCACAGGACAGCTTCCCTCAATGAATCCTCAAGAAACAACAAGCAATCTTATCTCCATGTGAACAAACATCTGGACCTTTCAATACACTATATTGGGGGCTGAGAGCCACAAGAGCGTATCTGCATTTCAACAATACCCAGAACAAAAGATTTCAAGATCTAATGAGTCTTTGCAAATGAATGATCTTATACACATGCGTAATAAATCACTCATCTTAAAAGCACCATCAGGTCTTGAAGTCTTTTGTTCTACCACGTGTATCAAAAAAAATTGTGCACGGATTAAAACTGATTTTGACCTTGACAAAAGCACAAAATCATAATTTTCTTGTTGTTGTAGTAAAGCAAATTTAATAAGCTTTCAAATGCAGAAAAAATGATGGAAATCGGATGAAAAATAAAAAAGATATGACCAATTTTGTAAGTACGTCTCTTTTTCTTCCATTCCAATGGGATTTACACAGTTAAGCAAGATATTACATATCACAATTACGGGTTATGGCATTATGATAAAAGCTAAAAGTACTCACAAAATTGGTCATATCTTTTTTATTTTTCATCCGATTTCTATAATTTTTTCTGCATTTGAAAGCTTATTTAATCTGCTTTACTAAAATAACAAGACAATTATGATTTGGTGCTTTTATCAAGGTCAAAATCAGTTTTAATCCGTGCACAATTTTTTTTGATACACGTGGTAGGGATTGTTTCCTTGCAAATACAGCTTAGTGGCTCCCAACCCTCGGTATGTTTATCATTCAATTTCCTCAATAAGTATTTTTTTGAGTATCACCTATGTGTTGAAGATATAATTAACATATTCATGTCAAATACACATACTGTACAGACAAATTAAGCAGTTTGGAACTTGCATAAAAATAACTTAAAATAACAATGCTTACAGCACTCAGTTTGCACACTGGTATTTGCACCAAAAAAGTTGCATAGGTATACAAAAGTGATATCAAACTGTATAACCCTTAGCAATATTTGGCAGATGGTGAACTACAATAACTGATTTTCCAAAATGTACTAAAATTTTGTCATGCTAAATATATAACTATGATATATAAAATGTGTACATTGGGCAGCATGTTACATTCCTGTAATAGGTATCAACTGCACTAACCTCCTTCAAATGCTTATGATCAACATTTACCAGTGAGAGGTAGTAGTGGCATCATTTATCATCCACTTCTTAAGTAAAATTACCAATGGGTATAAAGATAAGCAAATTACAACTCTGAGGTGTTTTAAGAGTTTTCGAAAACTAACCATATAGAATGGATAATGACAGCTTTATACACATTAATTAATTTAGCATTACTAGAAATACATAGTATAGTTATTTTAGATTGAGAATAATAATTGAAAATTAAAATGTGAACTTGTTATTTGTCATTTAATTTAAACAGTTGAAACAAACAGAACATCAGTTAATCAAAACAAGGATCATTCCTGATAGTGGAAGAAAATAAAAGTAGTGGGTATAATAATGATGACTTTAATTTAAGTCAACCACGGTAGTCATGCATGAGCCTTAAGGCGATTAAATGACACATACGTATGGGCTTGTATCAGCTAAGTTTTTGGCATATTCAGGGCATGGTTTCCAAAGCGTTCATTTTTAAGATCAACAGTAATATTGCTTTTAAATGAAACTTTCATTGGTGGAAAGACTTTGAACCATGTGCATATAACAACTATAAAGGGTGAATTGGCAACAGAATCTTATGATTCACTTTGGCTAAATTGGAGCAAGTTTTGTTTAAAATCAATAATAGTATTTACAAAAAATTTAACCATAAATGTGAAAATCTGGCAAAAGAACAAACCTTAAGAAACAAACATTTATGCTGGCAACTAAGCACACAACAGTCCAATTTAAAACATCACATACATGATGATAAATAATCTGTCAATATAAACATGATTTGCACTGTGTAATAAAATCTGTATTCACACAAAATACAAAATACTATACAATTTATTAGTAAATACATAAACTACATTGATTTAAGTATGAACATAGTCATGTGTGTTCAGGGCTGTGAGAGTCAGCTCATAAAAAAATCTGAAAATAGTGACAAAATGCCAAAAAGAGGCTAAAAATAACAAAAAAAAAGCTGAAGTTATGACTCTTTTGAAGGCAAGAAAAAATCTGAAATCAGATTAAAATCTGAACTCTCACAGCCCTGTGTGTTGCAAAGATGAATTAGTGCTAGAGAAGGGTGAATTATAAGGGGTGTTCATTAAGTGTGTGGCCTGAGGTAGGAGATGAGCTGGGCAGTTTTATGTTGAACATTTATTATAAGTTTCAAATAAATATGCTTTCATTTTACAGTAACTTACCTGTTAGAGGTTTCTAAAGTTTACAATTAAGTATTAAAAATTGACAATTTGTAACAATTGAGATACTGAGAACTGACATATTCATCCTCTCCCTGACATTGCTGAAATCTGCAGCTCAATTTTTTTCATGCTACTTGAAAGAGTAATCTTTTTCAAGTCTTGACATTCTTTCTTTGTTGATTTTGTTGAGTGTAGCGCCTGAGAGAACTATGTTATGGTTAATGCAGGTCAGTTTATAGTCATCTGAAAAACAAACCCTTTTCATTCTGGGCGGGATCAAATCGCACCGTGCGTGAACAACAAACCAATCAATGATTACCAAGTCGCACAGCAACAAAACAGACAAATAATGCGAGCTCACGAGTATCGCGTGAGTTGCGTTTGAACTTTAACTCGGTGCACTAGGCGTGTAAAAATGAAAAGGTTTTCTTCACGCGACTTTAGTTATGTTGTTTCTTTAGCTTTCGAGGTAAACAATCAACTCTCTGAAAGCTCTAATTGGCAAGTTTTGTAAAATAAAAACAAAAGGAGATGACATTTTCAAATATTCATCAGTGGAGATGAAATGCACATAATAATAGTAATTGCACAGCTCATCTTCTACTTTAGGCCATGTTCTTACTGAACACTCCTCGTAAGGGTATCAGTGTTTGAATTTACTCAGGATCTATTTGAAAATCTTGGTATTAAATTTGATTTAAATATCACATCAAGGGTTGACAAACAAGGCCTTTGAGGAGACTTCAAATCCAAAACAAAGTGCTCATCTGATTAATATTACTGCAAACAGGTGAAAGCATTGGATTCAGTGTGGTCCCTTCATCTAATTTAGAATTTAGCACCATTTTGAGTACAAGAAGTATAAATCTATTGCTCCTGTTTTGGTAATTTCCTCTAATACTTATCATGATCTAAATTTTGTCAGAATACTTTTGCAATATTCTTTTTTTCTTGTTAAAGCAGGGAGTTTCAAAACTATGGCATTCATTTTGGCACAAATGTTGGAGAGATTCTAAATATGAACTTGTTAAAAAATTGGTATCTCCGAATCATTTCTATTGCATTTGTTTAAAAGAATATTTTCACTTCACTAAAATCTCTCTCTGAAGCATAAAAAAACATTTAAAAAATGTTTTTTTTTAGAGGAAATACCCCTGTTTCTCAACCCCCATCAAGATTCATACTTTTTTATTGCAACACTGTAGAACTTAATGGTGCATTCAGTTCTATAAATTTCTTCAGTTGACCTAAATCAATGCTAAACATTTTACCATTGACAGATGATACAATGCATTGCAAATAGCATATGTAAAACAAAGTGTCGTTATATGTCTACTTATGCAACTAATAAAACTCTGAATGCACCATTAGGCATGTTATTTTATCGTTGTTTTTTTCTAATCTATGCAAGAATAACATTATATATAGAGATAGACAATTCATCTATCGATCCACAGGACTGTATGGGTAGACTTTGGAGACTTTACCAAGTACTTTGGTGCTACCTTCTCTGAGTAAGAGACGTGAACCTACTCTCAGGTATTCTGGATGCTTGATGAACTTGAATCGAACCAAGGCCTGCTCATTGGTTCTCATACATGGCTGTGGAATCAAAGAAAAAGTAATTGATTTAGAAATGTCATATTTTGATTAAGCAAACACAATATAATAATTATGAAAAGATAAGATTTATTGTTTTTCCTGTCATGTATGATGTTAAAATGGATGAGTGTGCATTATTTTATCACATTGAATGCCAGTGTACATTTTTAGGGCGTGTTCACACATGAGCAAATTACAAGTATGAAAGCAATTATAGAAAGTGTCTCACTCGTGACTAAAAGTGACACACCACTAGTTTTATCGCGCAAGTCGTGTCCATGTGTGCACGCAAGTTGACTTGTTCTAGATCCGCTCATGCCTAGTCATAACTAATATGAGTGAACACAGCCTACCGTATTGTTTCTATTAATCGCCCATTCTCTATTAAATGCCCACCCCAAAAAATTTCAAAGAGAAGTGTTAAAAAGCATTCAATTTTGTAGCATTTTCATGTATCATTAAGCTTTAACCAATAATCGCTAGTAACGCCCGTATTCAAACATAAAATATTCAAAACCCAGTTCCCTTTGGATGTGTGCATGTATCAACATCGCTTGTCAAATAGAAGACTGGTATAGCAATTTATTCCAGATACATTGCAAAATTATTCTAGATACATTACACGGTAATAAGCAGTTTAATATTGTTTCTGATACAACGACAAAAAAACTAACTCCTGGTTTCATCTTTGGCATGTTACATGTACTTACTATATTCATATCCAAGAGGACAGCAGTCTGGCAAACATTGCCTATATGTAGTGTTGCCTGAAATCCCTTGCATATCATGGTGCTATGGAACAGTACACACACTTCAGCTTCAAATTCCATGCATGAGGTAGGTTGGAGCTCTTCACTGACTAATACCATGCCCTAGAATAAAAGTGAATGGAAAAAGAATGGAAGGGGAATTGAATAAAGATAGGAAACAAAATTTCTACTGCCAGGACAAATGCTTTTTCAACTCAGTTTTTGTTTCATTCCCAAGACTAGAATCAACATCCCACCTCAGTCCGTTCATCATCTACCTTGAATTCCTTTAGGACATTGTGTAAAGATTATTTTTTGAGTTGAAGGTTTGCTGCCTATAGGCCCTATAAGGTGTTTCATGCTGTGATTTTCAACATGTGACTTCACTGCATTTAACACTGAACGCACTGTCAGATATTGTTTCATAATGAATGGCCAAAATGCTCTATTAGATAGTTAAATCAAGAAAGTTTTGCATGAATGTAGTGTTCCAGTGGTTTAAAGCTTCCAGGTTGCGTTGTCATATGTAGCTGCGACAAATGACAGCATAGCTGACATGATGGTTTGTTGCAAACTGTTGTATTAACATCCAATGCTTACGACGTGCCGTTGCCACCACATGCAACAAAGTCAAGATTATGCACCCTTTAATACTACTGTTATTGCAACTTTCAACAACCACAACACGTCATGTGAGTGCAAGAAAGTCGTATCTGCAATAGCTGCCATTTGTCATAATTTTGGTTTGCACACTGTATAATCTCCAGTCTTGGGTCAGTGGTTCTTGAAATGGAAGACACCGTCACCTGAAGAACCATTTCAAGAACCACTGATATAAGACAGTGGAATTTTGAGGGATTTTTCACATTCTTGTGAGTGGTAAAATAGATATAACTCAGGGCAGCAATTGCAGATACGACTTTCTTACACTCACATAACGAACATACCCTATGAAACGGACACAAAAAGTGTATCGCATCAACTGTCTCAAAGCTGTCATCCAGCAGAAGATGTAGCAATATCTTCTGCTAAGTTCAATGGCAAAATAATGTGATTGAGTCAGGAATTTAAAAGAGCAAATTGGTACTCATTTCAACCATTTATCCCTTTATGAATGGCCAGCATTTTGATTGTTATGCATGTTGCAAGGTATTATACCTCTAGCATTTTTTGAGTACGCGCACCTCACTTCCAGCCTTTGAAATGGAAATCGTAGGGAAACTGGCATACAGGTTTAGCTAAGGTCAAGTCACAAAATGCTGCTGGAAACACTAAGTGTGTGAAATAAAATTCACATGCTGTCTGTATGTCGATTCAAGGTTTAGGTGGTCAGACTAGCATCAAAGCATTGCAAAAAAATACCGAGATCCACAATAACTCAGTTCCAAGAAGCCGGCCAGTATGATAACCATTTCTAAATTTCTTGACTCAACTTGATTTCTGCTAAGCCCTACAAGTAAACTCTTCATCGCACTAACCTTTCTTAGTAGAATCTTATCCCATTCCCCTACTGCTAATGTTGCTGCCTGGCCTGGTCTTACCACCCTGCATGGAGATCTATTTCTATGGATACTATTAACCTCGACAGGATGGAAGAAACCACACTCATCTGGGCCTAACAGAAGCCGGTCCTGCTCCTTTACTGTTCCCCTGCAAGGAAAACAATATATAAGGTTAACGCTCAAGATTCAATAATTTATCTAGTATATAGTACACTACATTATACTACTATAGCTTCCAGGAACCAAGCCATAATCAATATTATTTAACCTACCATATTTTATAAACTGAGATAAAAATTTCAAATGGTTAGTGCAAAACAATGGTATTGGATTTGATGTCAAATTTGGGGTCAATATTTAGCTGAGACTGCATATTTTTCATATGAGTGAATATTGTTGGACTTTGAGGGCTTGTACTTGGATTTATGGGAGTCAGACTAAGTGTCCACTTATATATTTTTTTACAATACAGAAGCTATGCTGGTAGCAGTAGTCATCAAAACTACTTTTTGAACCATGGTCTGTTTCACTGACCCCAGCCAATTGGGTGTGTTACCTACCTAAACAAAGTTCCACTCACAACTTTTCCAACATCAGGCACACTATAGACCTCATCAACCTGTGGAGATTAAAAAAACACAAAATATTACTGCTTACACTACAAGTAACATTACACCTCTGTATTTGACTTGCATTGAGAATAAGCAATTTACATGAACACCCAAATCAAAGTGATGCTCCAACTGCAGCATAAAGGACCTTACGAGCCTGCTACAAAGAAACATATGTGACCCATCATATCGAAAGGTACCTTAAGGGTCCCAAAATGATAACTGATTTTTTTTGTCTCATCTGAAAGATTATATTTTAAGCTTTAAAATGACACCTTGCTTTTGGTTATTGGATGTTCGATTGCAAAATTACATCGAAATTTGCAAAAGGCATCCAGCTGATTCAGAAAACTATAGTTCTGAGAAAATCAAGTTTAAAGTTTCTGTCCTGGTAAAACTTGAATGGAGAAATGATTTTTATCTCGGTTTGTAAAACACTTGTCTTATGCTTTAGCTGTTGGAATCTGATTAATATGATAGAAAATTCGACCTTGGACGTGATTTTTGACTATGCTCAGCTTCAATGGCCTGTATCTCGTAATTTTCTATGCCGACCTTAAGGTACCTTTCGATATGACGGGTCACATATATTATGTTGACAGTCAGCAACTGGAGTATTCAATTTGCACCATTGTTTCTGAATTTAATTTGAGAACACGTAGTGATCTCCGATGCAAGCGTAAATATTTTAAAGGTTGTGACGGTGCATGTCTACCCGCATGTCTCGTAAGTACGCTTTCACAAATTAAATCCACTAACAAAAATATATTTTTGTATGTGAAGCAAGCCCAATTTGGCAGATTTTAAGTAAGTTTTTACAATTACCTGAAATTCAATGAGTTCCTGAGCAAGCTTGTCTTGTTCTACACTATTATGAGATGGAGGCAACACATGAAGGAATTTCTTGATGCGATCTAAGTTCTGACCAGTCACGCTAGATGCTAGAAAAATTGGACAAACACTGCAAAGAAAAATACAGTAATTGAAGAGTGTAGTCAAAGAAGTTCCTATGTTACATCAAATCAGTTTTTGGAATTGTGTAAAAGTTTCATTTCTATTATATATCATTTTGAAACTTTCAAAATATGGTTGTATAAAGTTTGCAAAATATAAAAAATAAGGAAAAAAGTCAACCCAAAAAAAATAAGTGATTTTCTGTAATCGAAAATCAATGAATTGCACATAGGACCTTCTAGCTCTAAAAATGAGGTCCAAAATTCAAAATGTACCATAATATCAAAAGTAAATACTTTGATTCACTGAATGTATATATTTTTGTAATGTACAGCTCATGATAAATAATTTGACATGTCATTCACTCAAATCGGACCATTAACATCTTGAAAATTTGACCCCACGTGACATCTGATTGATTTTTGGCTTTTATCTCCTGAATCATTCGTACATATGTAAAACTATATATATTTGACATCCTTGCAAGAAAACGATTAATTTGATATGTAACTTGATATATTTGAGCATTTTAAAAATTTGATCCAAAATTCACTCAAGCGTGAAAACCACTTCCGGTTGAGTCAATCACCCAATTTGTTTCTTAAAAAATGCCCAAACCGTCAATGCACCTATATCTACCAAAAACTCATTTTGGCCATAATGTAAAATAGGAATATCTTTGACTACACTCTTCAATTGTAAAACTGCACATACAGAGCTCTGATTGACCTATGCTGTTGATGATGATAAGGTAAAAGGTAAAGACAAAACCGAAACTTAAGTCTCTGGATCTGGATTAGATACTTCAAAACACCCAATTTTGGCGTCAAAGGCGAAGGTGGACCGGACCAACGGCTTAACATGACTTCCGAACCACAGAGCAATTAGAGTCAAGTTTCTTGCTCAAGGAAACGTTTGCTTACAGCCAGATATATAGCATATCACTTGTATTCTACAGCATTTTGAGGTTAAATTTGTATTGTGTACGTGACTAGTAACGATGCAATAGGATTAAGACCAAATCACTGCATATT
>JXSR01S000392.1:38700-52866 GCA_000969725.1 Ophiothrix spiculata
AAACTGGCGCCAAGAAGAAGATCAGGAGCTGTGAGAAGACGAGATGTCCTGCCACTAGACCTTCATGTTTTGCCAAAGCATATGAAAAGTAAGATATATAAGGCCAGGGAAAATTTCTGTCCCTTTTTTAAACAAAATTTTCTATTCTAATTAGGCCAAATTAAATTAAATTAATAGTTTGTCTCAAAGCTCCCGCACACGTTAGTTTTATCATGCAAGTTAGTTTCCCTCAAAATCCTATTTTTTACCTCTATTTTTTCCCTGAAACTGTGAAAAAGCAATCTGAAATCAAAGGCAAAATGTTTGTGTTTCCCATGGTTTCCAAAATAATCTTTACGTCGGTGTTGCTGATTAATTTTGACACTCAATTGCGCCTATCAAGTTAATAAAATCAGCCCAGTATCATTCAAATGAAAGAACCTTTCGTATGAGTATGCATACTCTTGGCGTAATAGACATAACAGCTGGCAAAACACGACACTTAATTACACAAGATATATGTACAGCAGTCAGGGAATTTGGTAAAAAAAATAAAAAATGCCTCAAAATCAGGAGAAAAGTCAGGGAATTTTGATTAGCCCCATTCAAAAGTATTCAGTCACTCATTTCCCATGGTGTGTCAGGTCACTGTACTTCTAGGTTGCACTGTAAAATGAAAGTTCCTCGTTTTGGAACTAGTCCTCGTTTTTCTAAAACGAGTAGGGTACTCGTTTTTCTAAAACGAGTAACAAAACAAGTAGCAAAACAAGGCAATTACCTCGTTTTGCTACTTGTTTTGTTCCTTGTTTAAGAAAAACGAGTACCCTATTCGTTTTTGAAAAACGAGGACTAGTTCCAAAACGAGGAACTTTCACTTTATAGCGTTGATACATGGTCGTAGGTTTTGAAAAGTGACCTGTGCTTGTTGTGTTTTTGTATAAATCATTATCATGGAATTTTAAGTGCTTGTCAGGTAAAAGTAAAGGACAAATCAGGGAATGCTGGGAACCCTGTTCCAGATATGTGCAAGTGATGGGTACACATCCTGCTGGTACCATAGATCTAAATCTGTTGACAGGAGGGCATTTGTGTTTTGCCCTTCCCCTGTTATCATAACGATTGATATCGTTGCCGGACTCTTTCCAGATATGTGCTGGTGATGGGTACACATTCGTTGGTACCATCTGTCAACTTTACCATCCCCTGTTCAGGGCTGGACATTAGTACCCGCCCGAAAGCCAATGGCATGTAAAAATAGAAAGTTACCTGCCCAAAATGGTGGGTAAAATTTTTGTATATGTTCCGAGTCCCTTTTGAGAACATGTAAATAAACACCATCTTATGATCTCCTCTAATTTAGTTTGTGTAGGGGCATGTCACTATGGAATTTTGAAATGCCACCTATGAAAACACGAAACCTATCCATACAGGTATACCAAATCCCTCCATATATTTAATTTATACCAAACAAACACACATTTGTTGCAATCTTTTGTGACAATAAATGCCAAAATTTATGCCATTTGTAGCAAATTTCGAAGTTTTTAGTAGAAGTTTAAAATTCAGGCAGGTATATTTCTTGATGGGTGTCCAGCCTTGCCTCTGTATTAAACAATTATTGACTGATCTGTTTCCTGAATCTTTCTAGATGCGCAGGTGATGGGTACACATCCCGTTGGTACCATCTGTCAGCAGGGGAGCATTTCTGCAATGAATGCTTTGACTTTTTCTACAGAAGGTAAGCTTCAACATTTGTATGAATTTCCAGCTTTAATTGAATTTAAAACTCGTTGGTAAAATATAATGAAAAAATAGTGGTAGGTTGAATGTCCTCGGGTACTTTTGAAAATTAGTCAAGTTTTGTCTCTGTACAAAATAATGAACAGTTCATTCTTTTAAAAGCAATACTATAAGATTTAGATCGAAAATGGTTTATAGTAAGAACAGCTTATAAAATGAAGAAAGTGACTTTCTTAAAGCATATTCAAGTGTATTTTGTCCAAAAATTGTTTTGCCACTGAAAACAATGATAGGACTTGTATGCTTTCCTATACTATGTGGAATTAAATTCGGGATCCCAAATTTAATTCAACAAATGACTAAACAGAAAAAGTAAGCATATTCAAGCCAAATTATTTGGAGGGTATTAATATCTACACAAATCAAACACAATAAGCTAAAAAAAAATCAAAACTCATGGTTGACAGGGGGCGCTTCATTTTAAACACTTATAATATAGTATTGCTTATAAAGCCATACCTGTGCCAAGAATATAGTCGTTTATGTTGTTATACTAGATCTCATTTGCAAAATGCTTTCCTCTGGAGCTAAAGCCACAGACCTCACTTGCCTTCGTCTTTTCAACACAAAACTGTTAAGTTATTTTCTTTGCTCTGCTCTCAGACTTTCTCAGAGGTGCAAAATCTCAAATTGATTTTCTTAAAAATTAGTATTTGGTAGATTAATTTTTGCTGATAACGGATCTAAAATAGAATAAATAGGTCTCGTGTTTTGTTTTGTTTTTTGTTTTTTTGTTTTTGCTTTTGAGATGCAAGACGTTTCATTTAAAAAAGTACGTATTTTTTCACTTGATTTACCACACAAAGTATCTAGGAAAGGAAAAAAAAAATTATCATTATGTGCTTTTTAAATAGTAAATGCTCCATTGATTTGTGTAATTTTTACATAGGCCTATGTTAAAGCATTTTTTGCGCACTCCAAAATACTGAAATAGTTAGTTTTCAAGAAAAATGACAAAAACAGACATTTTAACTTCACTCATTCATAAACTCACTGGCTCCCTATCAGAGACTGTATGTGTTGGATTTAAATGTCTTCACATGTAAAAGTGCCTAACTGGGCCATAATAACTTGGACCATTTATACCAGGCCATCCCTTAATATGTGCGCATCAAATTGGAGATAAGCTTTTAGTGCTGTTAGCAAGGGTTTAGCCAGAGAGCCGTCCAACCGTCATTTGGATCACGAAAATGGACGGCCTGTAAAATGCAAAGACCATCCAATAAGGCGTCCAAAAATTTGTTCTACCATATGAAATTCAATGTTGAATGTTAGAATTTATCTTCAATAATCATCATCATCACAAAATCTGATCAATTTATGTACTTTGTGGACTTCAAAATGGGCTTTATTCTTTTGTTTGCCGAAAGGCAGCCATGTTGGTATAATTTAATCATTGTCTTCTTTGTCAAGTATGAATATTAATCATGCTGACGTCATGATGTCTTGATTGAAGTCCGCCTGTTCGCCCGGCCAAGAATTTGGACGCCCATACTTTGAAATCTGTTTGTTAGACAAGCTTGAAACAGTCTTCCACATAGTAGAAAGGCTCGTTCTCTCATAGATCATAAATTTATACAGAATAGTAATAAATATTAAAATAATAATTTTCTTTAACCTTTTTCCATGCACTCTCTAGTCATCGACAAGGTTATCAGAAACTTGCAGTATGGAAACGAGAGTGGAGTGCTATCGGTAAAACTGAACCCAGCTTGAAACCGTACATGGCTGATCAAGTCATGCCGTTCTGGATACAGTGCACCATTAAAGGTTGCAGGAAATGGCGCATTCTGGAGGACGGTCTCACAACAGAGTTCATCAAAGTGTACAAATGTGGAATGAAAAGTGTCGACGATAAGGTGAGATGCCATAGCTGATAGAATTTGGTACTCTCAGGGCGTGTTCACATAGAAGAATTTGGTTATGATTATATATATTCTCGCTCATGAGCCCCTCACAAGCAAATTCCCAGTTTGAACATAATTATAGAAAGTGTCTCGCCCTTGACCAAAAGTGACGCGCCACTAGTTTTAACGCGCAAGTCAGGCCCCAGTGTAAACGCAACCGTTAAGTTGTCTCGCTCTAGAACCGGTCATGACTATTATATGTGAACACGCCTTTAAAGGAGCTTGGTCTGATTTTTCAAGATTTAGTTATAAATGTCATATGAAAGATGACCACTAAAGAGGTGTTAGTTTCAAATTTCAGGTAAATCAGTCAAACCGTTTTGATATTATGAGCAATTTTGTATTTCAAAGCTGCCTATACGTTATTGGCCTTCTGTATAAATTAATTATGGTTACCAAATTGGACACATTTTCATACTTTTCTCCAAAACGTTACATAGCGGAGCCGTGAAATGTCACATGGGTTACGAGAAAAATATGATCAACATTTTGGTACCAAAATCTCATAAAGTTTGAAAAAAAGTTCATGCAATCGGACTATGCTCCTTTAAGGGAGAATCATTATTACTTGCTCACTGGAATTTGTCAATAAGCTTTACCTTGTATAAGCACATTGCTGAAATAAGATTGTTAAAAAGTTTTTCAGGTGCAGATTTATGGGCCAGGCTTATTTGAAGAGCGCCCTCAAAAATGCTCATTTATGTTTATTAACACTGTAACATGATGGCCGATTTGAATTTTTTGCACCAAATGAAGCGTTTTGTTAAGTTAGAAAATGACATGGAAAGGCAATGAAATTGACAGCAAAAATATAGACCCATCTACCGCCAATCCCGCCCCATCCCCCTCCTGTTGACCACTTACGTGTTTTAAATGAAATAAAGTTTACCATTAAAAAAAATGTATTTCACATGCACACGTCATAATTTGATAATTATTGTCTACACCAAGTTGTATTTGTATTATAACTTGCACTTAAAGGAGCTTGGTCCAATTTTTCAAAATGTAGTTTTCAATGTCATATGAAAGATTACCACTAAAATGGTGTAAGTTTCAAATTTCAGGTGAATTGGGCATACCGTTTTGATTTTATGGGCAATGTTGTATTTTAAATTGGCCTATACGTTACTATATAAATTAATTATGGTTACCATAATTAGACACATTTTCATACATATCTCCAAAACGGTACATAACAGAGCCGTGAAATTTCACATGGGTTATGAGAAAAATATGACAAATATTTTGGTACCAGAATCTCAAAAAGTTTGAAAAAAAGTTGAACCAATCGGACCATGATCCTTTAAAAGAACAAAATGAAAACAGCAATTCAAATTGACCTTTGTCCTACATGGATTGTTGCCAATATTTGTATATTTGTTTTCCAGGAATAACAAAGAAAACCTGATCCAAATGGATGAACATTACCCTCTGTGTGGCACCATAGAAGAACATATCCCTGTGATTCACACCACACAGTGTTTGTCACTGTTTTATAATACTTGTTCATGTGTTACCAAATTGGGTTGGTGCATTCGTTCTCCAAAATTCAAATGATTTTCAGCACAACTTCACCTTGTTTAGGCTTTCGCCAAGGAAACCCAACTTGGTACTTGGTACCAAGTAAGCCAAAGGAAGCTTATCTTTAACAGGGCTCCAAGATCTGTTTTTAAGTCAGTTTTGAATGCAGGAGGAAGACAGGAGTCCCCGGAGAAAAACCTGCGGAAGCGAGCATGGACTGAAAACCAAATGGACATAAAGAGCCGGGCACGGGACTCGAACCCGGGACCTCATTGGTGCAAGACGAGGGAACTACCGTTGCGCCAACCCACTCCCCCTAATAGAATAGATTACGCACCATACGTTCTTAGGGTTAGGATTAGGGTTAGAGGTTAGGATTAGGGTTAGGGTGTGAGGTCTATTCTAAAGTTAGTCCTGATTTTCATCATGTAATGGTTTTTTTTAAAGATAAAGTTAGCTCTCACAGTTGGCCAACAGGAAAATGTAACTTCTTATTTTAAAAGCTGAATGTTCAAAGTTAAGCTTAAAACTGGTATCTCTGTGTTGTTGGCGTACTTGTACTAATAACTTGCTATCGTACCGGAATACCTGATGACAGCTTTAAAATTATCCTTCTTGTGATCTATGAAAATATACAAGTACATCCTTAAAAAAAGTGGTATGTACGATCACTAGAAGGCTTTCGCAGTGAAAAATTCCATCATGATGGTATTATAGGCCCTGTTCTATAATGACATTCAAAGTGTGTCCACTCTATGCGATTGATCTTCATAATCTTTATATCAGGTAGTAGTAAGCACCACACCTAGGGATGTTCGTTCATGAATAACAGTGATACGTTCAAATTCCTACCTTTTGAACCTATTGCAAATGTTGAACGTACAAAGCATTACGACCACTAAACGGCGAAAGTTGGTATAAGAGCATTCCATATCAATTGCTTTACACCACAATACTTTAACCCTGAAACATTGAAAAGGACTTCCTAATGTTATTATTTACTATCATGTGTATTATATTTTTCTATTTTAAAACAAACATTTTGTTATTTTTAGCCATCAACAGAGGCTTGCGAAGAACCAGAAGATCACAGAGTGTCCGAAGTCTACGAGGATTCATGGCTGGAGATTCTGATGATCCCACCCCTTCTGAAGAACTCTCCAGCAGCAACATATCTTTCTGCATATTTCCCCGATGGTGTTGGACTCAGTGCTACGTGTCCTGTAGTCAAAGAGAAAGCAGGTATGTTGGAAGATTTCCCGGGGTCCCACTCACATATATGAGCAGAGTATCTATATCCAGTGGTCAAGACCCCCCCTTTTCAGGTCTCCAGGCTGCTCATTAGACCCCCATTTTCAGTATGGTTCAGTTCTTTAGGCCCCACATTTTAAAGAAAAATACAACATTGCTAAATTTTTTGAAAATTTTCAGTTTAGATGCCTATTTTTGGCAGGAAGTTCAGTTCACTAGACTTCAAGAATCAGTTTCAAAGGCCTGTTTTTCGCTCAAAAATCAGTTCAGTAGACCCAGTGCCGGACATACCTATCATTTTAAAATTTGAGTACCCCCCACCCAGGGGGAAGATTTTTGGAGTATCCGAAGTCTTGGGATTTGTTGTGGGAGATTCCAATAATCCCTTCACTACCGTAAGGGAAGAGCTTTCCTGGAACAATATATCTCTTTGCATCCTTTCCCAATGGTGTGTGGGACTCAGTGCTACTTGTTCTGTAGTCCAGGAGAAACTATGTAGGTTAGAAGATCTTAGAGAATGTGAAGCGTATGAGAATTCTAATGATCCCCCACTTTTGAAGAACTCTTTTGAAGATCTCCAGCCTGCATGGCAAGCGATTCTGATAATTCTTCACTTCCACAACTTTTATACAGTCTCCATATACTTCCCTAATGGTATAGGACTCAGTGCTACATGTTCTGTAGCGCTGCCTTACAAAGTAAAAACAAAGTATGTGGCATTAATAAAGCATAGCAGATACATTCTACTAACATGCAATTTTACTTCAATTCATTCCCATGCTAAAAAAGATGTATGTACATCTGTTGGGCATAGTAGTTAACTTACTGCGTTTAGTTATGAAAGAGAATTGATCATCAGCTCATTTGTGCAGGATTTCTCCAAGAGAAAAGGAAGTAACTTGCAATTGATCTGTAATGTACATACTGCACTTTAACTTAATTGGGCAGAGTGAAGAGGAAGCAGGTAGAACAGTGATGCATCTGTCCATTTACTTTCCTGATCACGTCAGACACGGTGCTGTTGTAAAGGAGAAAACAGATAGTTTATAAGAGTGCACACCAAAAATCTCTTGCAAATGTATGCATAAAGTACCTTTTCAGAATGAATTGCATATTGACCAACTACTAGTAGTATAAAGCTGTAATCTCACTTTCATTTGTGCCCTTCATTTTTCCAAAAATGACAAGTTTGACATAAAAGACGTAAAGTAAATCTCACTTTCATTTTACTATATCAAATATGTGTGTCCTATATGTGACCTGTGTGAACACATTGGTTTTTTACTACAATGTTATTAGGGGTCTAGTTCAGTACTTAAAGAGGTATTTCTTCTTGTACTTGCCAAAATAAACTTAACATGGATACAAACACAGTGGCATACTATTAGTTAGTGCGATTTTAATTTTAACAATGGGACTTAGAAGGAGGAAAAGAGCAAAGAGATTGAGGAAACGCTTCTGGGTGAGGCGTACCATGCGCTCCTTAGAGAGTTCAGGGTAGAAGACGAGAATGGAAATAAAAATTTCTTGCGCAGGAGTGTAGAAGAGTTTGAAGAACTGTTAAAAAAGGTGTCTCATTTTATTAAAAGACAGGATACATTGATGAGAAAAGCCATTTCAGCCGGAGAGCGACTTGCATTGACACTACAACACTTCTTGCTCCCTGTATAACTCTATAAAGTCATTTTGCTATTCATGTTGAGAGTAGATAACTGTATCTAAATGAAAAATAATTCTAAAATACCAAACATACACATTTATTATAAATCCCTACTTTTCTACCCTGCAAATTCAATTTCTTGAGTCATAATTGACCACAATTCCCTTGTTGGTATTGTAAGACCTTCATTTTTCCCACCAAGAGTAGGACACTGGCACTGCTCTATTTTGCATCCGTCCTTTATGGTCCCTGATGACAGTTCACCCAACATCATTCTCCCAATTCATAACTTAAGTCTTCCGTAAGTTTCTTAGTTCAACAGGTGGTTTAATCAATCATTCTGTATTCCCCATTTGAAAATGAAGGGCAAAAATGAAAGTGAGATTACAACTTAAGTGGTATATTTCACGCTACATTTATTTTTGTGCTTTTCGGGCTCAGCTCGCCTTGGTGAAATTGAATGTGGCGCGAAAAATGGTATTTTATATACCGCCGCACGTAAAAATATCACAAGCACGAAAATTAAAACATGTGAATTGATTCAGACATTAGCCGTGTGCAAAAATTACTGAGCGCGAATACATTGGTGTTTACAGTAACTCCATGCTCAAGGGTAAAGAAGTTGATAAGGAAAATGACAATGTTGACATTTGACAGCATGAATGGCCCCGTTAAGGTTGGTGTCAACCCATCCTTTTAGCAATGGTTTTTACTCTGTAACTCACCAGCTAAAAATTAAATAAAGACTCCAAAAAAGTATCGCCTCACCTCGAAAAAATGGCTCATGCGCAAATACGGTATTCGCAAACGTAATTTAAAGAATGTGTGTACAAGCGCTGAAATTTCAGCTTTCATTTGACACCTTATTTTTGACAATTGACTGAGAAACATTGAAGTTATGAACTTTTAAAACCCTCGAGGTCGATTTTTAAAAGTTGCTAATTTCATTTTTCGCACTGTACAAACCAGTAACGCAAGAGTAATGATAATAATGAGATAAGTTTTATAGTCACTGGAACACGCGGCCATTGGTATCTAAGCATTATCCATCAACAATGATCAAGATATGGATTTTTTCATTAATTTTTCATTAATTCATTGTTATAAATAATGAAAAAAACAACATAAAACAAGAGAAACAACATTCATTCAATTGGTAGTCATTACTGGCATTAAAGACATGGCGCAGGTACCAGACCACACAGAGGACGAATAACGGTGCGCTATGTTTTTTAAGGCTAGTAATGCCTACCAGTTGAATCTGAAGTTTTATATTGTTTCTCATCATTAATAAGATGAAAAAAACCCACAATATCTTGATGGATGATGGTTAGATTCCAATGACATATGGTTTGGAAAAAAACGCGAGCTTCAGTGACCAAATTCACCTCATCTTGATCCTTAGGTCTCCGCTACTGGTTTGTACAGTGCAAAAAATGAAATTAGCAACTTTTAAAAATTGACCTCGAGGGCTTTAAATGTTAATAACTTCAGTGTTTCTCAGTCAATTATCAGAAATAGGGTGTCAACTGAAAGCTGAAATTCCAGCGCTTGTTTTCAATATCTTCAAATTACGTTTGCGAGTACCGTATTGGGGCACGAGCCATTTTTTCGAGGCGAGGCGATACTTTTTTTGGAGTCTTTACATGCTGAACATGTGATGTTGAAATTTGATGAAAACATATGAGTTTGGCCAAACAAATGCATATGTTATCTTACTTTTCAAATATTACCAAAGATATGTCATAAGTTGCCATTTTTGACTTAAAAAATAATGGCCAAAGTCTATTGATCTACCTATTTTTGCAATATTTCAAAAAATTAGATACTTACAAGTTGAAAAATTTGAGAAAACCAAACCTGAACTTTTTTTTCTAGATTCTAAAAAGTAATTCAAACTTCTGAATTTTTTACCAAAGCAAATTTTAGTTAGGTTATCCAAGGATTGTTGGTGGCCAAAATATACAAATTTTGGGCCTTGAGCAAAACCTGTAGGCTTTTTGTCGAAATTCAATTTCTCCATCATGTTCCACAATCCACATGTCCCTCCGCTTCTAGAAATGTGTATACTTTCCTATGGATTTATTTTGTCTTTGCCGTGTTACTGAGTAAAAACTTTTCCAAATATAATGGGTTAGTACCAGCCTTAATTCAGGCATGAGAATTTTCAGTTTTTAAAAGGAATTCAGTTTTTTTGGATGCCAATTTTTATTTATTTTCAGCCTATTTTGGAGTGTTTTTGCCTAATTTCACATACTTTTTCAGTTTTTCTCACCACTTTCAGTTTTTTTCATTAAAGGATATTCTCATGCCTGTTTATTAGGTCACCAATATATTTCCATTACTGTATGTTCAAACACCGTTTTTTTTTTTCCTTCTCTTTGTTATCAACAGGACAAAGAAATACATCAAATGGCACATATTCAGATGGTATGTATGTCTTCTCTTTGAGGCTAGTCTACCTATGGACTATACTTTGATCAACAGTAAATATGTGGGAATTATGAGGCTTTTCTTCATCCGCAAGTAAATATACATTAATCCCACTTACACGTGCACCGTAGAAACTGACGCACAAGTCACACCTACAACGCACGCTTCGTCTCCTGTAGTTGCGCTGTGTTCAACTACGCGCACGCTTATCTGTATCAATTCACGGTGTGAAGAGGCCCGCCTATTGGGTGTTGATCAAGGTATAATGTTTAAGAAATATTTCGATTATGCAATGTACATGTAACACTTGTCAGGCATGTAACACAAAGGGTGATTGTACCTTTCCCACTCGCTGCTCTATGTAGAGTTCTTTTCAAAACAATGAACAGATATGTGGATTGTGATCTGGATTCCATAGATGCAGATTGATTTGGGTTGATATACACAAAGGCTTGATGTGGATTGTGATCTGGATTGCAGAGATTCAGATTGATTTGGGTTCACAATAATGTATACAAAGGCTTAATGTTGATTGTGATCTGGATTCCAGGGATGCAGATTGATTTGGGTTCACAATAATGTATGCAATGGCTTGGTGTGGATTGTGATCTGAATTCCAGGGATGCATATTGATTTTGGTTATCAATAATGTATACAAAGGCTTGATGTGGTTTGTGATCTGGATTTCAGAGATGCAGATTGATTTGGGCTCACAATAATGTATACAAAGGCTTGATGTGGATTGTGATCTGTATTCCAGAGATGCAGATTGATATGGGTTCACAATAATAATGCAAAGGCTTGTTACTCGTTCATGCTTGTTGTTGAATTGATTCAGCAGGTTAGGGCTCTGTCGCACATCACAAAACATACGAATAACATTCTAATAACGTACACTGGTTTGGTCATTGAAAAAAATGTATATTGATTACCAACCCAGTGTACGTTATTCGTACATTCCACGATGTGTGACAGAGCCTAAAATAGTAAAATTAAATAAAAATATGTTTTTTTCAATCAAACTAAAACAACAGACAGGGATGCAGTTTTCAAGAAATTTTTGTGTATAAAAGAATAGGAAAAGAATTCCTTTCAAGGAAATTTGTAGATGTTTCAGGAATTTTTGACTTCAGTGACTTGTATCCGTGTGACCTTGCAAGCACCTTACATGAAGATCTGTCTGTCATCAAGCGATCACAAATCGTAAGGCAATCTTGTAATATGTTACTTTAGTATCAATAAACTTTTTACTTCTGATTACAGGGAAAGGCTTGAGTTCCTACTTCCATCCATTTTACCAACCAGAAGAACAAGGCAAAGCCATGTGCGTAAGGCCCGACATCATGGAATACGATGAGATCCAAGAATTCCCAGAATTCACCAAAGAACAACAGATGTACTTGGCGCTCAGGAATCTTATTTTAGCATTATGGTGTTCAAATTGTAAGGTGAGGTCATAGGTCACGAAAGGTCATGTGTGTCAGTTGACATGTCGCAATAATTTGTTTTCGACGTCGACATAAAGTTGATACCAACGAGTTGGTTTTTGCGGGGAAAACGAAACTGATTGGATAACCTCAATGACTCGTTTAAGACGTAGACTTACCTAAGTATAATATAGTAATTTACTAGTTCTTTCTGCGTACGACAATATGGATGATATAGAATTGATATTTTGTAACATTATTTGTTGTGAACCATCGTAATAACTTTAAAAACGGTTGTAAATGACGAACAACTAATAAGTATTAAATTATATATGCAACAATTTAAGCACTTGTTAAAGCACAACTGCTAACAGGCATAACTTGACTTGACATTTAAACGTAAGTTTTTCTGAAATTTTACTTGCCCAGTTTTGTTGACAAATGAGAGCCTCAGATTGTATGGCGAGATATTGTCGACATAAGACCTGTCGACAGAAACCTTAGTAAGAACTGACATAGAATATGATGAGATCCAAGAATTCCCAGAATTCACCAAAGAACAACTGATTTACTTGGTGCTCAGGAATCTTGTACTAGCATTATGGTGTACATACAGATTGTAATGTGATGTCAAAGGTTATAGGCAGATTGTAAGGTGAGGTCATGGGTCAGGCAAGGTCATGTGTGTCAGAACTGACATGGAAAATGATGAGATCCAAGAATTCACAGCATTCACCAAAGAACAACAGATTTACTTGGCGCTCAGGAATCTTGTACTAGCATTATGGTGTACAGATTGTAATGTGATGTCAAAGGTTATAGGCCAGGCATGGTCACATGAGTGACGCCTGACATGGAATATGACGGGGTTCAAGAATTCTGTGAATTTGCAAAAACAACATACATACTTGGCCTTTTAAGAATATTTTTTGCACTAGATGGGCCTAGATGTGGAGCACTATAAATCACCTACATTTAATTTTTATAACTTCTCGTTATTTTACCACAGGAATTCCTTACTGGAGAAAAGTGTGCAGAACATCTGATAGTCAGGGGGCTGGTCAGAATCCGATGTGTTCAGCTGCTACAACCTATAGTCAACTTCCTCACACGCAAAGGCCTTATCAATGTCGGCTTATTAAAAGACCCTCCAGGGGGCGCTATATTACCTGCAGATTACTGCGAGGTAAGTGTGCAAAACTCCTATGGTCTGGTCATAATCTGATGCAAAGTTTCGCTTAACTTTCTTCTCAAACAAACTAAGGTGAACCATAACTTGACTAAAAAATACCAATATCACCGATATTGAAGAATCTAAAGGGTTATTGATATACTGTATTGGCGATATTTTGAAAACAACATTGATACATCCGACTAATGATATTTCAAGGGTTAACGATATATTGTACCCATGGAATTAACGAATGAGATATATTCATATTAGGAAAATCATTTTCATATTGAATGGGCCGTATTCTAAAATTTTAATACTGGAATTTTAAATCTGCCATAATTTTTCTGGGTTTCTTCTTTTTTTTTTTTTTTAAATCACAACATTTTTTGCAGGAAGAATTCGAAATTTCATAGCTAAGTTTGTAGAATTGGACCCATTCAATATAAAAATGCTTATATTTTCTCAGATTTGCTCAGGTTGCTCCAAAATTTGATTCAAAGTTAACCATAAATTAATTCCTTTACTTTACAGTAAAGGAAAGGAATAATTCCTTTACGGTAAATGAATTCTTTTACAGAAAGGAATTATGACCTTTCCTGAACTAATATATAAAAGTAAAAAATAACAAGAGGCAGACTTAACGGCTCATTTGTGTTGAAGGGCCTCATATTATAAATAGGCCAATCAATAAATTATTAACAAGAGAAAACAAAAATCCAGAGTACAGGGCCCATTGTTTGTAAATGTGCATATTTGATTACATTGTCCAATAAATTTTTGTTTGGGCTATGTATTTTCTCTTTCTAGTTTCAAGGCAAAGTTGTCGTCATCGGGGCTGGGGCATCAGGTCTGGCTGCGGCAAGACAACTCAAGAACTTTGGCTGCCAGGTCACAGTACTAGAAGCCAGGGATAGGATAGGTGGAAGAGTCTGGGACGATACAGAGTTGGGTGTCATGATTGGCAAAGGAGCACAGATTGTGAATGGAGCTATCAATAATCCAATTACACTGATG
>JXSR01S000393.1:13083-32108 GCA_000969725.1 Ophiothrix spiculata
GTTAGTTATACATACTAGTATAACCCGGGACTATAACTCCTGATGCTATTTTGCTCAGCATGGGTTCGATAGGGTAGTTTTAGTATCAATATCATAAGAGCTGTATAATTTGCAGTGTCATATATTTAATCTTAACACATTTTGTTTAAAACCAAGAGAATTCGTGAAATGTTTGTTTCACTTATATACTCAAATGCGAATAAAATATATCTGAATGGTAAATATTAAGAGCCATGTCTGCAAATAACAAATTCTATTTTATATTCAGACAAAAAGGTGCTAAATGAAAAAAAAAATAATGCCAAAACTTGCATAGTATCAGTTTGGCGGAACTCACAATTCGGATACGTATCCGAAATTGATACTCCGTATCACAATTCTGATACCCGTATCCGAATTTGGATTAAAAACGGCTGAAACGGGGTATCAGCTAAAATGAATATTTAGCTTTGCCGCGCCCCATACCGGTATGTATAAAAGTCAATAGCATTATCGTCATTTGTCATCTAAATTCTAAGAAAGTATTGGCCAAATTAGTTTGCCTTCGGTGATTAAAAGCTATCAGGACATGTTTCGAAGCTGTTCCGGTGTAATTGCACAGATGGAAATGACATTTCCACAGATACATTTGTCATAAATGCACTTGCCAGCTTGCGCTATCGATTTGTTTCCTGCACCACGACAGGCGTATCAGAATTCGGATACCCCTCCATATCCTTATTCTGATACGGGTATCACAATTTGGATAGTCTCAGAAGTAAAGCATATAAAGTTATCTTAACACCAATATACCCATCAGAAGAGACGCTCCCCTAATTTAACATTTTCATCTCGGTTACATTTTTTCTGATCGTAAATTATTGATTTGCACGCTTGAAGTATTTGCAGGTGAAACGCTCGCAGGAAAACAACCAAGCTTAAAAAAAGTGCTTGTATTTTTTTTTCATTTCTTTTCGATGAAATGTTGGATATTGTGTGTAGCACACGGTTTACATATTCCATCAAATTAAATCCCAATAAGTGATTATGTTGCAATGTGTTGAGAAATAGAAATGGAATACCTAATAGTGGATTCGTGTAATCTGATTTAACTATGCCCTGAAAATTTACGAAAGGTAGAGACGGGTTTTTTTGTGTGTGTCTGAAGTGCTATCGGTTAAGTATCTCTTCTTTTGTTTATCTTTAATGTATGATCATTTAATAACATTTAACAAGAATTGTGTCTGAAAATTGTATTGTGCTTTGTTTTAATGTGCATGCTTTTATTAATGTTTCTGAGCGCATAAAAAGCGTTGTCCAATTTTGTTCTTCTTCATAGTATAAAATATATACATAAAAAAACAAAAAACAAATGAAGTCATAATCATCATAATTTAATTGAGTTTGTACAATATAATTATAAAGTATTCTTATTAACGATTAAACAGATATTTAACATTTAAAAGATAAGAATGCACAGTTCGTTGACCCTAACATAGGATACGTTATCCTATACTGTTAAAGAATTACAATGTATAAAAAATGATAAAACTGAATTATTTTGTATGATCGGACGCTGTCGGAGGCTGTCAATTGCATTTTTGTTAAGAAGAAAACAAACAAAAATATTATACATACATAAATTCCTTTAAAATTTTCAATGTAACCTTCAGCAATGTAATGAAATGGTGCATTATGTAAACAGAAAACAAAACAAAGATACTCTTGTCTTAACTTTGGAATTACAAACATGAACTGCGGTATATCGACAATTACATCGAAAAATATGAAAATGTGAATGCATGATAGTTCTAAACGCATTATCATGTGTATGTATAATCTTTGCGGGAAATCCAATTAGTCTCAAGGGTTTTGAAATCCAAATTAAATCTGATAATTGATGCAACTGCTAAGATTATAAAACTTCCTTTTACGCTGATGATTGATTTCCTTACAAACTGCAATGTCATATATTTTTCTTTTTTATGATAAGTTGTCACTGCATTGGGAATGCTCCAATTTTTCCCCAAAGCCTTGAAATAATATTGACAAATTAAGGGTACAGAAAAAAATATATTCGGAAAACTGTACTTTGAGAGATATCGACTTCATATATCAAGTCATCAATTTCACATTTAAAGATTGTCAGTCTGTGGCGAAGGTTTAGGAGGATTAGGTGATTGAAGTTTACTCACGAATCAGGTCAATGGCGTCCATGTTAAAAGGAATCCGTGTCGTTTTTGCTGTGATACATTATTGCCAATTTTCTTATAACATAAAGACATACAAGTATCTCTATATGTGACCCGTCATATCGAAAGGTACCTTAATACCGGCATAGTAAATTACGAGATACAGGCCATTGAAGCTGAGAATAGTCAACAATTACGTACAAGGTCGAATTTCTAATTTCATCAGAAACGTTACCTTTGAAGTGTATGCTATCATATTAATCAGGTTCCAACATCCAAAACATAAGACAAATGTTTTAAAAACCGAGATAAAAATCCTTTCTCTATTCACGTTTAACCAGTACAGAAACTTTAAACTTGATTTTCTCAGAACTTTAGTTTTCGGAATCAGCCCGATACCTTTTAAAAATGTGGATGTAACTTTGTAATCGAACATCCAATAACCAAAAGCAAGGTGTCATTTTAAAGCTTAACATATAATCTTTCAGATGAGACCAAAAAATCAATTTTAATTTTGCCGACCTTAAGGTACCTTTCGATATGACGGGTCACATATAAGATCTGGAAGCATTGAATGGTCGTAATCAATTTTTTCATTAAGTAACTTTATCTAGTGCTTAATCATTTCTTATATTCCTACTCAAATAATATGAACGACCACGTGATTGAATTTGAAACGAACGCATGTAATCATAAAAAAAGTTACATAATCGACTAGCGGCACGTCACAACATCCCCGGAACCCATTGCAGAAAACCGCAATGAAAACCGTAATGTTACTTCCGAAATATTTTCAGGTGAAACCCGCAATTCAGGAATTTAAATGTTGTTTAGATTTGCATAAAGCAAACTGAATGCTTTACCCTTTTGTCCCCAAATTTTGTATATGGGTCATAAACATGCATATCTAAACTTTTACAGAGCCATTTTTTAATAAAAAGTTGCGTATGCGAGATATGTCTCGTCAAATACCTAAAACGTCGATTTTTTGCGAAAAAATTACGAAAACGAGTCGTTTCAATAGTTACAATTATTGAATTCAAAATTTCTTCCGTAAATATCAAGACATACATGCCAATGACCTACTTACCAAATTTGAACTTAATCAAACATTTCGTTCTCGGGAAAAGCTGCGCGTATGGTTTAAGCAGACGTGAAAACGCTTCTGCGAGAAAACTGCGTTTTTAATTTGCATATTTAGTGTTTCTAAACTTTAAAAAGTTTAGAAACACTAAATATGCAAATTAGTCGATTTGAACACTTACAATTTTATAAATACTATGTTTATAAGAATATTATATCGAACGGAATAGTCCGTCAGTACATTATATGGTGCAGAAATTAAGCTGACATCAATTTAACGGCCAATATTGTTAAAAATATCCTCTTAAAACAATAAAATACATAAGAAACTTAATACATTTATAAGTATAGGAGAACATTAATTTTGCTTCGTTTTGCGTTTTTCTTTACTTTGATCAACCGTAACTTTTGAACGGAATGTCCTATTAAAGTCAAATAAAAAGCAAATTAAAGAATAAATTCCAAAGTATAACATCAAAGTAAAACACTAATTTCACCAAAAAATGCATATTTTCACAAAATACAACTTCAGTATTCCCTTAAAGTGAGCTTTTATCACAATGACCTTAGCGAGGTATGTCTGAGAAGTAAAGCATATACGTTATCACAAAAACCAATATACCCATCAGACAACAGAACAACATCAGAAGATACGCTACCCTAATTTAACATTTTCATCTCGGTTATATTTTTCTGGTCGTAAATTATTGATTTGCACGCTTGAAGTATTTGCAGGTGAAACGCTCGCAGGAAAACAACCAAGTTTTTTTTTTTTTTCAAAAATATAGTGAAGTGTTGGCATTTTTTCATTTTCTTTTCGATGAAATGTTAGATATTATGTGTAGCACACGCTTTACATATTCCATCAAATTAAATACAAATAAGTGATAATGTTGCAATGTGTTGGGAAATAGAAATGGAATACCTAATAGTGGATTCGTGTAATCTGATTTAACTATGCCCTGAAAATTTACGAAAGGTAGAGACGGGCTGTTTATTTGTGTACTGGTCATTCTTTTTAGTGTGGGCACCCATAAATGGTGGATTTGTTACATGGAGAGTGATTTATGCATCAATTTTTGTCATATCATTTCAACAATCAAATGAAATGTCATAATTTTGGTATAGTTTTAAAGACAATTTATTTGACTTTCAAGAAATCAAGAATAGAACCCAAATGAAGTGATTAATTAAGCTTAATGACCCGTTAAAGCTACTTAGCCAGGGTGGAGTTGGGTGAGGTTGAGGTGGGTGAGGTTGAGGCATCATGAAAATTGTGCATGAATTGTTCTGCCATATCTCCTTAAAAATCCATTGAAGTGTCACAAATCTTATATGATTTTAAAGGCTAGTTATTGTTTATCAAAAACAAGTTGGAATTAACACGAATAAAATTGATTATTAACGCTATTAACAAGTATAAGTCAATAAGCTAATTTAGCCAGACATGAAAACAGGCATAAATGTGGTTGGTGTGGATGAGATACGCACATTGTGCATCAAATATTGTCACAACTTTTCAATAATCGTATGAAATGTCATAAATTTGGTATGATTTTGAAGATAATGTATTAGCCTATAAAATCAATTGAAAATATTAGCCAAATAAAGGTATTAATTAACTCTAATCAACGATTACCAGGAAGGAGTTAGGTATGTATGAAGTGAATGAGATGAAACGCAAATGGGCCTCACCTCAAAAAGGATGACCTACTGTGCTATCAAATAAGGGAAAGGAGAAATACACATCGTACGCTAGAACATTAATAACAATCAGACAAATCACAAACAGGCCAGGATGTGCTATCGGTTAAGTATCTCTTCTTTTTTATCTTTAATGTATGATCATTTAATGACATTTAACAAGAATTGTGCTTTGTTTTAATGTGCATGCTTTCATTAATATGTTTCTGAGCGCATTAAAAGCCTTGTCCAGTTTTGTTCTTCTTCATAGTATAAAATACATACATAATAAAACAAACAATGATGTCATAATCATCATTCATACACTCCGCGTGTGCTGCCAGTGTCACCTAGCCAATTAGAATGCAAGAATATAAAGTACGCGGAGTGCAGTGGGTTTTCACAATGCACTGCGCTTGTTGCGTTCCGGTTTGCGTTGCGGGCGTTTAGTGCGTGTGAATGTTTCATTGTTTTTGTCGGGTTAATATTTATTAAGTTTGGAGACGTTTTGGATTTCGATGGCCATATTAAAGGTCTTATTTCTTTTCACAAAAGATACAATATTATTTTTCTGTCGTGTATGAATTAGATTAATAAATTTGCATTCCACAATGCTCGTAAAACGAGACAAAATCAATGCACTTGCGGTAAATTTTGATTGCTGTCCAATGCACTCGGCCCCTACGGGCCTCGTGAATTGGACGCATCAAAATTGACCGTGCGTGAATTGATTTGGTCTCATTTCACTCGCGTATGAAATGCGCATTTATTAACCCATAATTATTCAATGGAGTTCGTACAATATAATTATAAATTATTCTTTTTAATGATTAAACAGAGATATTCAACATTTGTTGCCCCTAAAAGATGCTTTATCCCTATACTGTTATATAATTAAAATGTATAAACATTGATAAAATGATGGCCAAAAGTCTTAACTTTGCCCACCAAAATGTGTCAAAAATATATAAAATTGTGTTCATAAAACGAAAGCAAAAGATATCACAGGATTGCTAAACACATTGTCATAAAAGTGTGGGTCAATTTTTAAGTGACTTAGATAGATTTGTATCAGCTTTGACATTTAGGTCAAATAATTAAAAAGTGCATATTACATAAGCCAAAGCTCAACTACCCTTTGAACCAGATTGGTCTCGTTTATGAATTATTTTAGCACATATAGAGATAAGGAAAAGTGTGAAAGAACACAGTGTGTTTTGACACGACACACACGCGATAAAGAGCAAAAAATCCAAAATATATAGTTTTTGTAAAGTGGTGTTTATCAAAACACTATGTGACGCCATAAACTAAAATTGTATTAACTTCATCTTATGTCAATCCCATATCGCTTTCTCCATCGCGGCCTGAAGCTGCGGGTACTAAGATGTCTTATCAAAACAAAGTAATGGAACGAAAATCCCGTCAGTAAATACGAAAGTAAAAGTTCAACTGCATTGCAAGGTTCTATATGTCTGATTAAGACAGTGTTAAAATAATACCGATGATAACTTGATAAACCCTGAGGAATTCTGCTTTCTTAATAAACTTATTTCATTAAGTAGATATTACTCTCAGCCCGTCTGGTGGCCCGATGCAGAGATGTAGTGAACATCCTATTTATACCAAAGCAAATTTACTTATAGAGAAAAAATATTAATTTAAGCAAGAAAATGACATTTTATTATTCAATATGTGAGCCTGAGGGTAGTGGCAAGAAAACAAGCGCTTGAAGATACAAAACATTTATGTAATATTCTTTTTATTTATTATTATTTCAGGCTAATTCACTCCCGGAATTAACTGTATTTAAATGGTAAGGAAACATGTATTTTCTCAGCTTATATTGCAGTATCAAACATTGCATATAACCTCAAAAATATATCATCTTTTCAATATTAAACAAATACTATGATGCCACGTTTCATATATGAATCATATTTTGTACCCAGACACCTTATACGACGGTAATAGATAATAATTTGACGTGGACATTTTTATGCGACACTTACTTCCGTAAAACTGATTTTGAGTACATATATTTATAAAAACAGCTGCTTGCTTGCTAACATTATTTATTTTCAAACACTGAACCAGGAGGGCGATTTTTAACACTTAAGTGACCAAGGGGGGGGGGGGGGATAAATTTGAGCAAAATTGTGTGCACAAATTCCTTCAGGAACATGTTTTTTTAATTTTTTGCGGGAACATTTTTGACGAGTCAATTTTGGTTTCCGAAACACCATTGACTTATGTAATACAATTGATGCAATGCATTTCGAATATGGCCTTATGATACCTGTTTTGGCTGTTTTGAGAAATTGTAATTGGATTTCAAACATAACGGCGAGATTTTCTTCTAGTCACCAGCCTTCTTTAACCTGCGTCATCTCATTTGTAGATCATCTAGCCTAAAAGCTGTGTCAAGCACAACGCATTAAACGACAAAATGTAATGAGGGTTGGAACATTCTATATGCTCACGCACGACTTTCCTCTAACCTTGTTACAATCCATTGCATACTGCAGCCAAGATATCGTAGGTTGTGTTCACACACCCAAGAGTCATAGTCATGACAGGCTCTAGAACGAAACAACTTGGCAGTTGCGTTCACTTTGTAACACGACTTTCGCGTTAAAACTAGTGGCGCGTCACATTTGGTCACGAGTGAGATCCTTTCTATAATTACGTTAATACTTGGAATTTGGTCATATGAGCGGCTCACGAGCGATAATATAGTTATGACCAAATTCTTCATTGTGAACACGCCATTAGTTTGCATATTCGTTTGAGAATTAATTCTAATAATCATTTTAATCTCCTTACCAACTGCAATGCCATTTTTTGTTTTTCTTTTCATATAATAAATTATCATTGCATTAGAAATGCTTCTTTATTTTCCTCCAAACCGTCAATTGACAAATTCAGATTACATACAACAATTCATCCGGAAAATCTTATTTTGCGAGTTCGAATTGAGGTTTACTTAAATCAATGATTAATATCTTCTTTTCAATTTCACATTTTAACATTTTTAGAGTTTTGTCAGAAGCGTCTTAATTAAGTAGGATATTGATTGAAAAGAGGGAATTTTGAGGTTTAAGATTGGATAATTATTGCAGTTTTTGTAGCAAACTTCTAGTACTTTAATCCCGAATCAGGTAACAAACGTTTTTGTTGAAAGGGGATCCTGTCGTAAATATATTATGATATCAACACCGAATGCCAAAGATCGGGAGGCAGTAAACTGTCGTAAGCAATGAGCTCATAGTATTTACGGAACTTCACCTATTACTTAATTATTCTTTACAATCCCACTCAAATAATCCGAACGACGATGTGAGCAAATTTGAAACTAACTCAATTAATCATAAATAACAAGGAAAAACAACCAACGGGTTGTCAACAATCGGGTATGTGTTCGTTCGTTCCTGGAATCCTGTACACTAACAAGAGAGAGCAAATCGCCAAGAACAACAGGTGTTTTTCTTGTACAATGGTAAAAAGATAAGAGTTAAATGAGATGTACCATTCCTGAAGATGCTTATATAAACACCTTACAAAAGATAAGTAGACAGTCAGTTTGACCCCCATAAATCCAAGTAAGTCTAGAGCCCTCAAATTCCAACGATATTGACATATATGAGAAATATGTTTCAAGGTCGGTGAACACAAATGCAATACTGATGGCAGTTAGTATACTTGCTTCAGACCTAATTTGCATATACAAAATGGCCGCCAAAGTTGATTACTCTTTTTACTGCATCTTGAGATTTGACCTCTCTTTTTCATCAAAAGGAATCTGTTCTATGCTTAAAAGCATGTAACAACAAAAGAAATCCAGATTACTACTGATCGGAAAATATGTTTTATTCTTAATGTCTATCGTTAACAAATTAAAATACATTTTGCAAAATGTATCGTTGAAATGACTATTAACAGTTATGGAATATGCTGCCTTTTAATTATCTCCACATCCAAACAAACAAATAGTCACAATAGATATTTAGATGACGTCCACAATATAAAATGCAAAATTTGAATATGAGTTATTTATTATTAGTAAATGCTTATAGATCTGTAACAAATACATTCGAATTTAAATTTAATCATTCGAAAATTTCATAATGGCACCAACAATTTAGGTTTAGAACATTAGGATAGCATTAACAACATTTAATAGTTCAGATAAAGTAATATTGAGAAAATGACTGTGGATGTTACACAGGCAATGTTTTCTCAAAATGCTTTAAATTGGAATTGGCATTCAAAATAAAGCCTCAAACGGCAACAAAGTTGCATTTTTGCTCAAGAAAGAACTAGAGTGACATTAATACGGCGCTATAATATTCAAAATGGCTTTAACGGTTACATCAGACACTGCTATATTTAAAATGATACCGTAGGAGCGCTGTCAATATGTATGAGGATTTTCAACTAAAATGGGTCGTAGTGACATTAAAACAATTTTAAAAATTTACAATATCGATGGAACACAATCAATATAATTTTTTTTTTCATTATCTTTTTCATCATTAAAATCACAAACTGTCACACACAAAAAATTGTAACTTTGAGACATTGGAATATAATAAACGGAATATTGCTTTGAGGGTTATAACAAAAACATCTGTAAACAATTTATGTCATTAAATTCTTTAAATTCAAGATGCCCGAAATAGGCACGAAGTAGCGACCATAATACTTAAACCTGTAAAAAATATTTTCAAGCAGTCATTTCGGGCCTCTTTTTTGGGCGCCTGAATGAATCGTTTTGGTGGTCTGTTCTTATCACCAATGCCGTTTTCTATAGATGTTTTTGAATGTTTTGTGTTTCTAAAACTTATTTTAACATATTTAATGTCAGTGTAAACATTTTTTTGTGAAATAAAGTTTCGGGTGACTTTACTTCAATTTGAATATAAAACATTATATTAAAATAAAATTAATAAGCAATAATAACGTACGTGCTAATGTTTACTACAATCTTTACTAACACCCAAAATTATAAACAATGCATTTTCTCATTTGGCAAATTGATCAATGTAATGGACATTTACATTGAGTACATGGTTTATGGCGGAAATAAGAATAAAAAAATACAATGAAGCAGCAGTATTTGAAAACATATCATGAATATATCTATTGAGATACAGTATCCACTCGTCCAATTCAACTACTCATTTTCTAAATTTAGATCACGTTACAGTTGAGCGCTTTCATACTAGCATGCCAAAAATTGTTAGAATAATATAAATGAAGTGTCGGTCATAGAGTATGACTATTTGTCAAACTTTTGGAAAAGGGGATTTTGTTCATTTAAGGAGATTGTCAGATAGAAAACAGTTAAATTAGACGAGTGAATAGGGTATGACATTAGACACTGATATGAAATAATTAACATTACCTCCGATAAATTGTCTGCTCATTATGTCTGGATTTTTTATATTTAATAAATTTGTATTTTGAAAGGAAGTGTCTATACGCACGACCGTCGTGCACTTAATTTTGTAAAGTCTATACGCACGACCGTTCTTCCCTGTGTCTATTTCCATTCAAACCATAAGTAACATAGCAAAAAACATATATTTACAAACGTATAAATATCTTGCCAGAGTTAGCCTAGTACATGATACAGTTTTGCTATCATGACTATTATAATAGTTAGCTTTTATAAACGGTATAATTTCTAATAATAATTATATTGACATTTTACTTGTCTTCACGTGAGTTTATTACGTTGTTTTTAATTCGTTATTTAACAAATGTACTCATCCATTTATTCATTTATACATCATTCATCTTATGTGCGTATTTATTTATTTATTTATTTATTCATTTGATGACATGTTTTTGCTGTGTTACTTATATTTTGAATGGAAATAGACACAGGGAAAAACGGTCCTGCGTATAGACTTAACAAAATTAAGCGCACGACGGTCGTGCGTATAGCCATGGCCATTTTGAAAAAGGAAACTATGTCAAATTGGTTGCATTAGAACACCTGTGAACATACTAGTATATGATACTCTTTATTAATTCGTGAAACATTTAACTTTTTTCTGCAATCAGATGCACTTAATATAGCAACATACACCGACAAGCTAAGATTTATAGTATTTGAAACTGGCTCTCCATCGTATTTTAACCTATTAAAATACGTAATGACAGGGCAAAATGAACAATTCATTATGTGACATTAACTTTATAGTTTCTTATCACTAAACGAAAAACAAGAGTAAGACATAACTCAATAATAAAAGCAGTGATATTTATTGAAGCTGACCTTGCTAGATTGGATTTAACCAGATAGTATCAAATTATAAAGGTCAATCTCATTTGTTAAGGGGACAATGCGGAAATCTAAAGAGATATGTAGAGGTAGAACCGTTTAATACCAAGGTGGTGGAGACTGTGACGTTGAGAACTATCGCACTAATGTCATACTATGCTGTAAAAAAGGAAAAAGGTAATTTGTAAAATGAAATTTCAATTAAATTGATTTTGATTTTATATTTTTTGACGTTGCTAAGGGAAAGGATGTAAACTAATCGGCAATAGATTGCAGTTATCTGCACTGATAGGTAAATCAAATTACTGATATCTGGTCGGTATATGTGTTATGATGCCTTGATATCAAGGAAATAGTACATTAACACACAACCTAGAGCATGGATAAAGTGGGTAATCGATATTTTAAAGATTATTGGAGAAATTGAATGGACCGACTTTTGCCAATACCTGAATCAGATTGTCGATTTGTTTACGTACGGATATAAGTTTCTTATTAGTATTGTACTTTTTCAAGATATTATGAAAGAAACCTTGCAACCATTAATATTGTAAAGTGCTCTATTATAAAATACTAAATTTAGCAAGAAAACAACTGGAATGTTTATGGGCGAAATAAATCAACCGATTTTACGGAAGTGATATGGGTTTATCGTGAACTTTCTTTTGGATAAGTAAATTGTTTTAAAAGGGACATGTCATATTAAAAGAAGACCAAAAAATATGAGACCATTTGGTAAAAATCAGTTATGTTACATTGTATTGTGTTATTGAACCAAACTTACAAATGTGCTTGTATTTATATAGCTACAATGGAAATTTGCTCCGTACTTCAATGACGGCATTGTTTGCTATTCTGGGAAAACATCCTAATACATGATTTGATTAGTTTTCTGGGTAAATGGATATACAGACATTATGCGTTATCAAGAATTACAATCTTTCGCTCTGAATGTTCTAATCAGGTCCATGTCCTTTTTATATGTTTAGTTTGTTTTATCACATTCCTCAAAACATGACGCATTTGCAAGGAAATTACGTATCCATGCAAGACAAACATGGCTGGCGCATTTATTTGACATGTTTGTGATTTCTTAATAGACGTCCATCGTACGCACGCTTTAATGATGGAATATAGCGATGGCGCTAAATATAGCATTAGTATATAGATATTAGTGCAAGATTGTGATACACACATTTTATTTTCCCGAAGTTGATGAGTTAAATGTGATAATTTAGCAGACAGGATTTCATTCAAACAGTTTCAACGATTAAATTTGCGTTGCCCCGATAGGCCTTTTATTATTTATTTTCGATACTAGTTTCGATACTGGTTTTTATTTCTAAATGTGGTGAATGACAACTGTACTTACAGACCAAGTTCATAGCTTAATTTTATTTTGAATATTTCGTTTATACCAAAGTCCTGTTCATATATATGGTGTGAACTAATACATGAATTATTGAAAACCTAGCAAACTTGGTTACGATTCCATTGATAATATTTTCACCATTTCTGAAATAATTATTATTCATTATTTTTAATGAACGGGCTAATGTTACTATATGTATGTAGGTTTTCAAGTGCGTTTAATAATATTCTTAGGGAGAACTTATAAAACAACAGTAAATATTTATATAATATGTCATGCTCCTTAACACGTAAGTGACCAGGGCTAGGGGTCCTACCACAGGTTTTCGCGCGAAAAAAAAAAAAAATTTACATCGCTGCTCCATGTAATTGTCAAAGGTAACGCAGTGGGTCCCTCAGTGGCAAAAACATTCAAATCGATCCCGAAAGCAACCGACCCCAGGCTTTTGGGTAATCTCTTTTACATCCTTTGCGGTCATTTTGATGAAAAAATTAGGGAGATACCACCTAAGGTGGGGTTACGGTGGGCCGTCAAAGTTGGGGTGTAGGGGGGGGGGGGGGTTTGCAACCCGGCGACATTTTTGACAATTTTAAATCGCCATTTTGAAAAAAAAATACGTATGAGGCTGAAACTTACAGGGAATGTTAGAATTTTCATTTCCCTTCATTATATGCAAAAAACCCGATGAAGTTCCGTTATTTAGAAAAATTTAGATTTGGTGGCCATTTTTGCCAAAATTCAGGTTTTTCCGATTTTCGACCTTTATGACGTTATAATTACGTAACGCCTTGGCCGATTTTTGTGTTCTTGGTATCGTTGGATAGGGGAGGACAATACCTATCTATTGATAGCAAAACCAAGTTCATAAGGGGCGGTGTTCCAAAAATTTAGGGGGGGGGTTGCAACAACCCCCCCTTGTTTAGACGTGTTACAAAAAAGGCAATGGATGCAATGGAAAACGTGGCTTAACAACAACAAAAATGGCTGAACAACAGATTCACCGGGTTGCTAAAAGAAAAAAAAATAATTAAGATATTAGGGAGAAAATAAAAAAAAATGAAACCCGTGCCCTCATCAGTCAGCTTTTAAAAAATATATATATACACCAACTGATGTTGTTTTACACCAACTGATGTTGTTAAAACAACATCAGTTGGTGTATATATATTGTTTGTAAATATCATAACTGTTATCATGAAGGCAAGTATCTATTTAAAAGATCCAAAATATACCAACATTTAATATATTCTTTGACATGTGTTCATTATAATGAAACAAATCCTTAACTTTTAGAAAAAAAAAACATTTCTCGTGTGTTTTGTTGCCCGTAATCTCCAGACCCATTTTGTGGAACCGAATGAAAGCTGTGGCAAGCACTTAGTATTTAAAAAATATACGGCAATTATGATGAGATTGAAATACATTATAAGCCCAATACTCACACCCGTGTTGATTTGAACCCTGCTGTATATTTTAGCTTAACTCAGGCAAGTTAAATGTTGAATCCAGTGAGAGGTAGCAATCGTTTTTATGAAAGCCTTTTAATGAGTTTGTTTGAATTCAATATGAAAGGTATAATAACAGAAATAGGAAAAATCAGAAAAAAGAAAAAGAGTAAATGAAGAGAACGCAGTATAGGGTAAATTAACTAAATAAACCGGGAATGTTAAACGTTATTTTTAAGCTTAAAATACGATAGCCTAGTTCAAATGGTTTTGCATTTGGTAAACGATATTTTATAACTATATATTATTTTGTGTTTATACCAGTAAAGGCAAAGAAGCACTGACTATTTGCTTTTGCTTTTGCTTCTAAAAGAAAGTAGACTATCGTCTACTTTCATTGACAGGTATCTTTTGTAAGGTATGACCAAATCGATATTTCTTTTAATATATACGATTTTGTAAACTATTGTATAATAAAATCTGTGTTTTTAATTAGATTTATAACAATAACAGATTTAGTTAAATTCGAAAATTTCATTAAGTTAGAAATCACATTTTATTTTAGATGAACAAAGTGAGTTTATGACACTTTTACAAATATTTTTCTCGATATGAATTGTTCCGTATTTTATTTGCCGCTGGCATTGTTTGTTATTCTGGGGGATGCATTGTGACATATGATTTGATTAGTTTTCTAGGTAAATGGATATACAGACTGAATGCATTATCAAAGCTAGCAATCTCTTGCTACGAATGTTCTAATCAATCCATTTTCTTTATATATTTTATTTTGTTAATATCGACATGTGTCATAGCAAGAAAATTACCTATTCATGTAAGATTAACATGTCTGATGTATTTAGGCAGTCGCCGTATTCACGCGGCTCTATTTTGACGTGTTTGTGAATTTCCTTTTGATGTTCCATTAAGATTTTATCTTACATGTGTTTTTATAATCTTGAACCTGATCTTGAAAGACTTTCAGTGTTTTTTATATATATTGAAAATAACTCCAAAGGATTCCATAGATATCTATGAAAAAAACCCAATTGGGTTGTATAAAAAGATTAAATCAATAACAGCTAAAATTACTACATGAATAAACCTTGAACACAATTTTTTTTTAATATTCAGCAAGATTTGGTACGTTGTTATGATTAAAAAACTATGGACTACTTTAGTTTCCCGTATGGTCATATTGGTTAATGTGCGTCAATTGGTGTTTGGTTTTGTACTTTAAGGTTTATAGAATATCGCTTGTAATTTATGCTGTGCGTCAACGATCATTGCTGATTAATGGCATAACTCACAAATTACATTTTAAAAAGCTTCGAAAAATAAAAAAAAGTGTGCGTTAATGGATTAAGTAATTACGGACACTGGTAGCCAGGATAGCAAAACATCATTTGATACTTTAATTTGAGTCAGTAATGTTGACCATATGATAACCACAGTGCTAACCATATGATTAGTGACATAATGCTCTAAGATGGTATTCTAGAATTGCGTCATATTTCTGCCAACAAGATTGTAGAGCAAAGTCAAGTCAATAAAGACTCTGTCATACATTACCGTATAGAGCCTAAATGTACGAATAACGTGCTGATACCATAGACAATAGATTAGGAAGTCACTTCAAAACTCAACCGGTGGCAGACCGCCCGGAACCGGTGGTTCTGGGCGGTTGCCATTGTTCATGAAAAAAATTCTATGGTTACCATTATTAAACACACTTTTACCGATATCTCCAAAACTTAACATGCTTCAGTCATATAATTTCACATGGAATATGAGAAAAAAGTATTATTTTATAAAAATAAAAAACAAATTTGAAAAAAAGTTAAAGCAATCGGACCATTAAGTAGGACAATTATGTAGACTCAAAATTCAACGTGGCGTTGGGTTAGCATCAGAACCAATTAAGTAAAAAATCTCTGTAATGATATCAACGTTTCATATAATCCATTTACGTCCTTTTAAATGTTTCACATGATAAATCTTTTTTTTAATATATAAATCTTATTTTATGTGTTTCGAAAATGGGAAATGGTTAAGAAACGCACAGACGAATGTTTGAATTAGAAATGCATCTTTATTGCTTTTAAAAGAACGTGTATTGTTTGTTAAGATAGTCAAAAACCAATCGTCATTTCAAGTGAATAAGGTGTATAAAGTCACTTCAGATATAAGTATCTAACTTTATTGCCAAAAAAATCATATCTTACAAACATACAAACACAAAAGGAAAAAATATGAATCGTTTTTCACCTCACCCATACTTGTTCTAATAATACTGAAGAGTGACAATTGTAGTGTTTCTCGAGACTTAGGCCAAAAAATAACTCTGTCTCAGCTTTCTTAGGCCCAAAACCCTAAGCGCTACGCTTTTTTATTGGCAAAACGACTATGCGCTACGCGGATTTTTTTTAATCCATTTTTTATCTCTCGATGTAGGAAAAAAATTAAAACAAATCAAAACATATCCTGAAAACCTATAAAAAAAAAGAAATGCGGTAAAATTAGAATTTTTAACCCTATGCGCGCGGGAAGCTAAGACAGAGTTCTTTTTTCTTTAACCTCTGTCTCTATATTTCTTCATTCTTGGTGTCTGTCACATACGAAGAGTTGACTTGCAGAACGGCTTGTATCCATTTTGCACTTTTTGAGAAAAGGGCAAAAAACTGCTAGGACATCAAAATGTGTCGCAAAATTCCTGATAATGATTTTAGTAATTCTGTACGAATATGTTTTTAAAAATAAGGTGTAATTTAGATTACTGTATTCATCAAATATTTTCTTATTAATTGACCATTGATATTTTGCTGAAAATGGATGTAAGTCTTTTGTTAACGAATGCATTAACTTAAAGTATGTAGTACCAACTGCGAATTAAGGCAGTGTGTACGGTAACTTAAGTAGTAATAGATGTAATTTAAGCCCTTTTTGTGGACCAGGGTATATAGTCAGTCATGAAGAGAGTGACCACCTCCCCCCATCCTCCCTTAGTGGATACCAACTGTAATTTGAGTTATTTGATTTATGATGACATAACTCCATGGTGATTAAAATCACACGAGAAGTAACCGATACATTTTTCTCGATATTATCGAGGTTTCAGAGTCACAAGGCCGTATTTGCATGGGCAACAATTCCTAGAACAAACGATTTTAAGACCTACTGAGTCTTTCCATATGAATGATCTAGTACACATCATGCCATGTGTAATGGATCACTTACTTTGAGCACCATCAGGTCTGAAACCTTTTGTTGTAGGAATTGTTGCCCGTGCAAGTCCAGCCTTGTGGCTCTTAAGCCTAGTTATGTTTGGGAATTGTATTTTATTCAAATACATTGTAAAATGTATTTGAAATGTATACGACCGACATTCATTCTGTCCAATCTGCTAAATATGCAAAGACGTTGTATAATGTGTGACTGACACAAAGATTAGACAGTCATGATAAGATATCAGTCTACAAAATCTGTAATAAATATAGCTAAAATCGAAAATATCTCAGTTATCAAATTTGTGATACTTAATAATTAATTGAATAATTAAATTAATATCAAATCCGATTATGCTAACATTGACAAGAGAAATTGATGTCAAGAAGGTCCGCAATTTCAAATTCAGACCATGAAGTAAGTTAGTAGTGTGTCGGAGTGATTCTTTTTAATTTTAATTTTAATTTTTAAGTGTATTAAATATTTTCAAATTATATTAAATTGCAATTTTTAAAACCACCAAATCTCTTAATTTCGCTAAGAAGTTGCCAATTGGCAAAACAAAAGTTGCCAATTGGCGACTCTCAAAATAAAATGTTAAAATATTATTGCCAAAATATTTGAAACCAGATAAAGTTGCCAATTGGCAACTTTTTTAAGAATATTTTGGCAAGGCAAGAAAATAGGAATTTGATCAAAGTTGCCAATTGGCAACTTTTTTCACAAAAGTAACAATTTGATCAGCCAAAATGTATTTTGAGTGATCAAAGTTGCCAAAATTACAACTCCAAAAGTCGCCAATTGGCAACTTTTTGTGCAAATTTGGCCAGACAAAAATGGAATTTTGCTATTTAATACAATTTGAAAATATATAATACACTGAGTGTAAACATTGCGAAAAAAATGACTTTAAACTTGACAGATGCACTTGTTATATGTTGTTCTGATACCAATACCGTTGGCTGCATTGGGTAGATTTACCGATAATGTACGGTTGTATATTGTAAATAAAGGGATGATCTTTGATTCTTCATTTTCTTAACAATTAACAATGTATCACAAAAACAAAGGGTAATGTCATATTTAGTTGCACAGCAGTGCTTAATTAATCGATGTTGAAGACTTTTCGATTGAGATTACAATATTTTGTATATCCTCTTTTAATATAAAAGTAGGAGAAAAGCTATTGCATATTTAAATATAATTTTAATTGCCAGAAGTGCTAAATAAAATACAAGATTGGACAAATAATAAAGATGTGATGCATTTATAACAAAGATTAAACACATACGAGTATATGTATTAAACGAAAGTGGTTAATCTATTATAATGGAATAATAAAACGTCAAATCAAGTAGAAAGGATTATAAACAAGGAGTATTTTTTTCATCTCGGTTTTTTGACGTTTGATATAAATCGCGTTCCAAAACAGCAGAAATTCTTGAAACTGTATTTTTATATTTATTCTTGCTTTTCTTGCTTTGCTATGAATGAATTTGAAGAGTATAATCGCAATAATCGACAACACGTACTTTACCAGGAACAACTTACATGTAGATTGTTATAACATTTATACTAAAAAATTACAACAATGAGTTATGACCATTTTAGGAAAAAATATCAACTAGTATTATCACTGTACTTTAATGAATTCGGTTGCATAAACTTTTAATACTATGTTTTGTGTGACACACGTTGAAAAACGTTAATAAGGATCAAAACACGTGATTTAATTCAACTAGAGAGGGTCAATT
>JXSR01S000393.1:59341-83063 GCA_000969725.1 Ophiothrix spiculata
TAATGTCTCAAGGGGTTTTAAATCCGCATTTAATCTGTGCTCATCAAATAACTGATAATTGATGCAACTGATTAGGCAATAAACCTTCCCGTAACGATCTGATTGGTTTCAGTTCTAACTGTAATATCATCTTTGTTTTTGTTTTGTTTTTGTTCTGTTTTTATAACAAATTCTCATTGCATTGAAAATGTTTCTCTATCTTACATTAAGCATTACAATAACATTGACAAATAAAGATCCATTTGGAAAATAAATGTATTTTGAGAGTTCAGATCGTTTAAGTACATGGTGAACATATGAGTGGTGCTCTGGCAAAATGAGCGGAACGTAGCGATTTTCAAAATTGAGTTTATGGCATATTCTAATTCTCTCTAATGTCAGCTTTCGAATAATATATAATATGTCATACTATCTTTCTACAATTTTCATTTACAGATAGAAATACAAGGCAGTCCACTCAAAATCAAAAATTGTCGGCAATCAATTTTAAAGTTCCTGATTACTATAGTGTATGATAGCAAAACGCGATCAATTACCCGTAAATAATTGAACTTCCCGGCATATTTGACCTTTAAAACGTGTGGTATAGATTAACACTTATGCATTGATACGTTTTATGTCAAAAAACGAAATTTGATCTTTTCATCATATTTTTACTTTAGCAGCCATTATTTTATTCAAAATCTTCAATCCCGACTTTCGGCTCATTTTTCCAGAGCACCACACATACATGCTTTTTCAATTTTTCCCATTTCAAATTTATTAATTTGCAGAACTTTTATATGACTTAACCAAGTAGCTGGATTGACTAAGTGACTGTGGCGAAGATTCAGGAGGATATAGTGATTGCTTTTATGATCTTTGTTCAAAACGTTATCGCCACATGTCAGAATTGTACCTCCGAAGCAGGTCAAAGGTGTACTTGTTAAAAGAAACCACGTATTTTTATTGCTGTGAGAAACAGTAATCGCCAACAATATTAGAGTGCATGTAAGCAGTGCAAGATCGTAAGAAATAAGCTCACAGCGTTTTCTTTACTAAACTTTATTTTATTTAAATGATGTGGACGAACAAGTGATAACAACTATCATACGAACGAGGTGATCATACATAAGAACTAAGGAAAACAACAAAAGATGTATCGACTGTGATATATATTTGTTAGTTTGTTTAAATTTGTACCCTATTTTCAAGCTTAAGTTAACATTTTGTAACTTAGCATTACTTTTGGTGTCTAGTCTTTTGCATAAATCAGCCCGTACCACCTTATTACGTTAATTCTCGAATAACTGTTTCAAGGCAATTTCGCATCTTTCATATCATTGTTCTCAAAATATAATTCTTGTACTGGAGGACATATGTATTTATAATATGTTAAGCATATTCAAATATTAATAAGTGTGAATGATTAATAGATTTTGAACGCACATATTTGATACATTGTAATGCAATGTTTCCATCAGTAACAATCTGCTTTTTTGACGTGATTTAAAAAAATTAAAAATAACTGAAAAACGTAATGAATAATCATATATTCGAAACGAGATACAGGGAGCAGAAAGCATGCTCTAGTGAGTGCAAAAAATTACTATTAAACATTAGGGGGACATTCTAACATTACAATTCTGTTGTTGTAGTGGAAACAGCATGCTAATACAAACTTACAACTTAACTAGTTTTCTCAAAAACAAAAATATGTTAGAATTAGAGACATAATTTTCTATCTTTTAATTTATGTTTACCTGCAACCAAAAATTCCAGTTGGCAGCTGAATGTAACTGTTGCTATTATTCAGTTTTTTGTATGAACATTGGGATATAATATTTATATTTCGAGTGTTTCTTTGCTTTTTTTTGTTTTGACTAATTTTATCGTTTACAGATAATATCTAGACTAGATTGTTCTCGATTCCTTTTCATTTTTTTAGGTATTGCTTTCAGTTTATAACATATGAAGATAATGAAAAATAGATGTATGTTATAATGATAACTCGTCTACCCAAGGGAGTGTGGTGGATGTTGCAATCCCCCTACGGGTTTTTTCCCGCTGCATAAAAACGCAAGAGCAAAATATGACCTTACGCATTTAGATAATCTTTTTTACATCATATGAGGCCATTTGAATAAAACAATAAGGGGGGAGAAGTACCACCAATTTTTCGATCCGGCGAACTAGATATTTACATATGTGATGACTCACCCCGTGAGGGGGGACTTTGCGACAGAACACTTTTGAAGAAAATTATTAAAATAGGCAGCAAAAAATAAAGAAAATAATAAGAATTTCAAGCAAATTTTCTGTTGTAAAATTTGATCGCCTTGATCAATTTCAACAGGTAAGGTGTCATTTTGAAGCTTAGAAAATGTTCGTAACAGATGAGATGAAATAATCAAAGTTGATATGATCGTCAAAGTCCCCCCTTTCGGGGTAAGCCATCACATATACATTACTAATGCCTTGGCCGATTTTTGCGATCTTGGTATCGTTGGATAGTAGCGGGTCATATATTTTATAGCAAAACCAAGTTCATAGGGGGTTCGGTTCTGAAACTTTAGGGAGGGGGGGGGGGGGTTGCAACAACCCCTACTTAGGTAGACGTGTAAATTGTGTGGGAGTATCATGTAGTAGAATACATCATGATTTCACAGGAGACAAAATAAGTAAACATAAGTTGAATACAAACAAACAACCAAAATAGTTTTGCAAATAGGTCTATCATGACACTTTGTGACGCCATTAAACTAAAATCATATTAAATCAATGATGTCAATTACATATCGCATTTCCCATCGCGACCCGAAACTGCGGTTACTAAAATGTCTTATCAAAACAAAGTGATGGTCCCGACAGTAAATATAAAAGGAAAAGTTCTGCCATGTTGAGAGATTCTATATATTTTATTGACAGAGTGTTAGAAAAATACTGATGATAACTTGATAACCCCTAAGGAATTTTGCTTGCTTAATAAACTTATTTCATTAATTCTGACTTACGATCACTAGAGGCTCGATGCACACGTGGAGTGAATACCCTACTCCTAACAATCAATCTACCTATTAGTAAAACGTAAAAAGGGTTACTTCTGCATATAATCCCATTTTATTGTATATTATTTAATGACATCGTCTAGAAATCAAGAACTTAAATAATGAATGTAAATATCTAAGATACTAGATGTAATATTTGTCTTATTTATATTTGAAAGTATTAATTCGAATAAAAAAATGTTAGGTACTTTGTACGATTAGCAGAAATTGCAGTTTGAACTTGCATGATTATTATACGTGTAATAGGTACAGAGCAACAGTTATATACGTACATATTATAATAAAATAATGTGTCAGTATTCGTAAATCATTTCTCAGTATTATTAGCTTTATAAACTTTGAAAAAACAAATATGGCTATGTTTTGATCGAAAATTCGAAACAGACCTTCTACTCCTGGTTGACGTTAGGGGCTCTTTCTGTTAAAGACAGAAATAATGTTTGTTTACAATATTGCAGTAATTGCCATTTAATAATTAATAATAAATTGACTACCATCATTTACATCATAGCGCATACCTTTTTTCAGAATGTCGAAGTGCTACAGTTTTGCCGCAATTTGTGTCTTGCTACTCAGTAGTATTTTGTGGGCCAAAGATTCGACCGCTTCAAGCAAAGCATTTATTGGATTCTGTTTCCGTTTAGAAGGGATCAAAAGGTCCATACACGTGCCTGAGGAACTCGAAAGCAATATATGTCGTAAGCAGCAGAGCTTATAAACCTCGAAAATAAGTATAAACTTATTTATTTCTAATGGAAATATTTTGACTGTCAAACAAAAATCAGTATTTAAGATTCTTTCAATTTTAATTCATGAACTTCACATATATTTTTAAACTACATGTAGAAAATTTATAATAATATATCTCGATATATAACTACAGTACATGTTATTTTAAAGCGTATACATAACAATCATAATAGTTTGTGCACGAGAAATTCTGAGAGATAATGTGAAAAAATATGTTTAAATGAGTTGACCTTCAAGCAATTTTTTACTACCTCTGTAAACAAATATTATGTTTTGGGTATAAATTGGTCAAAATGTTGTTTTTTGTTTCATGTCTTTTTTTTATATCGAATTACTATATTCGCCATTATTGTGTGAATATTGAGGTAAGACATTTATTAGAAAGTTTGCTTTGTTTTTGATATGTACATGTATTCACATGCAGCTGACTTAATATATAACATCCATATTGTTTAATTTTATTATATTGTTCTAATTGATAGCTATGGTTCAAGCGAATTAGGGTTACATGTGAACTTAATGTATTTCAATATATTAAACTTGAGTTTAGTCTGGAAAATGTTTTATCTGTTAAATATTCACCATACTTCAATTTGGTGTGGATTTTTATTACACGACATTTCCTTTCGTGATGACTCTGTAAGGAAACCTAATTGTTGTATTATCTGATTTTGCAGATTTGTGAAAACATCAGTATTCTGACAGCTTGTAAACATTTTTTTTTTTTTAGTAAAGTTGAAAAAAATTGAAAATTTGTAATTCAATATTGCATTACTCTTAATCTTCTGTGCTACTATCATGATATATTTCAAGTAAATAATACTAGACGTCCATGCCAAAGTCAAAACCTGTTATGTTAACTAGTTATATTGACAACAAATGTTTTTAAAAGAATCCGACACTACATAGATCAGAATCAGAAAAGTGTGCATTGGACTATCTCAATAAACGTCTTTAATAGGTGTAAACGTTTGAAATATTTTAGTGTCAGGATTGCAACACAACAAAAAGTTAAAATTTGATAACCCCAAAAAAGGTTTCAAAGAAATACAAGTAACAAAAGAGGAGACAAATTTCAGTATTATATATTGCATATTTTATTGTCATCTTTTATGACAAAATATCTAAATACAATTTATCTCTATTTAGCTGTTTTGAGAAATTAATAAGACTATCAGCTTCTATTTTTCTGCTAGTCACTTGCCTTCTCTACTTTGTGGGTAAAATCGATATAATCTGGCCTGCGAGCTGTGTCAAGTACAACACATCAAACGATAAAAGGCAATTACGTAGAGATTGGATCCCTTAGTGTCATGCTCACGCACGAATTTATTTGAAGCCTGTGGTAACACATTACAAACTGAGGCGGGACGGATTGTGACTATAGTTTATCTCAGAGTTGTTTTCTTCGTTCGCGGGGTTTTTCTTTTCGACGCTTGTTGTTAAGGCCTTCTGTGTATTGATGCACTTATTTACGCACGTATTTGCAGAGCGTGATTGACTGATTTCAATTGTTTACGCTCACGCTGTTGGCGCGCGCGTTAAGAGCGGCGTACATGACCCGATTGGAAAGGAAAAACAACTTTGAGAGATAGTATGATTTAAGAGATGCATCATAAACATTAGAATAATGAGTGAATTTCATGACAAATGACCACGAAATAATTCACTTTATTCTGTTCAGTACTTCATGTATTTTATTCAAATATCCTTTCAAATATCGAAAATACTGCATATAATCCAAATATGAAGAGTTGAAACCATCAAATTGTATAGTGCTCAACCAAGAATAGAGAGCATAAAGCTTGTTACTGGATATTAATTTTCATTGTGTCCAATCTGTTAGATATTCACAGTTGTCAGAGCGCTAAACATAGACAGCAGAGCGCAATACATACATTGTATGCATTAAACATTGAAGATATCTAAGTTTTCATAATTTGCACTTTTAGAATGTAAATTATAATTCAATTTTGTTGACATTAAAAACAAAAATTGATGAGAAGACGTAGTTTTTTGAAATGTCGTGTTCAGAATAAGTAGTGTTTTTGCAAGACAAGAAAAACGTCTCTAAACTAGCAACTACATGTACGTCAAAGATGAACGTAGCAAAAAATGTCTTTAACCATTCCAATTTTATGATACTCAAAAGCAATTCCGTTCCTTGAAATGTGTAGATGTGTAGATTGTGTTCATATTATACATGACTAATGAATGGATGATACACGTAGTTCTTTTTACTTCCTCACTGTACTGACAATATTCTGGAAATAACATGTGGGAAGAATTTAAAGCATATGCAATATATTAGTATAAAGGTATATACCTTGTAAAATAAAAGTGTTCTAAAAAAACTTTTTAGAGTGCCAAGGCGTATAAAGTTAAAAGCGTGTTCATGTTCATTTTCCTCATAAATGTAAATCACATAAAACTCAATAGAAATTATGGCAACTAAAAATAAATCTTAACAATGGGTTTTAGAATAATAAGACATAGCACAAATGTTGTCGTAAATCATTTTGCGATTGAGGAAAGTACCGAATCCAATATAGTCTGGATAAATCAAAGTTCTTTATGGAAAGTGCATAGTTTTATCAGCCGCGACATACATAAATTACTTATCTGTCTGAACCGACAAGATAACATTGAAATACCTTTCAGACAGTCGAACCTCGATATACTCGATATAGACAATTTTAATGATTTAGCAAATTAGTTCTAATCACTAGGTTTCCATCCTGTTGACGTGGTATGATTCCCTTGTGATGCAATGTTCACATGGAATGTTGAATATGACATAGTTAACAAATCACTGTAAATATGATGGACCGATAAATCTACATTTAATTAAGTGAAAGTACGTATGAATTGAATATATATTTTTATCTCGCCTTAACTGTAACTCAATAACTTATAAGTCCGATTTGTCTTTCTCCAAGCTTTTTGTTAACCGTCGGCGTATGTACGATGCATCATATTTAGACGCCTACATTGGAACAGGCTAGACGTAATTCCCCCCCCCCCGATCTGAGATATTTTGCTCACGGGTGTGTAAAATCATATAACGAAGTTAACATAAACTCGGAATGTTGCAATTGATAAAAACAGAATAAAAATGAGAACTCTCGGACAAAATGTGCTAAAGTTTGCTTTTTTGTTTCCTAGTTTGATCCCGTTTGTAAGTATCTTATTTATAATGTCTCTGAAACTAGTGTAATATCTATAAATTTCAAAAGGGAATTTGATCTTGGTACCCCTATTTTGGTTTACCTCTACCCCTCTGAACGAGACTCTGTGATCGGACGTTTGGAAGGTTGTATCCGTGATATTAAAGCTTGGGCTTTGAACAACAAACTCCAACTCAATGACAATAAGACTGAGATATTACATTTCCATTCTCGCTTTGTTGACTGTGAACAACTTCCACCTCTAAAGATCGGTGATACAAATATCAATCCAAGCCCTGAAGCCCGCAATCTCGGTGTCACTTTGGATAGCCATCTCTTGCTAAAGACTCATATAAGCAACGTTTGTCGCAGTGGCTGGGCTTTTATCTATAAGCTTGGCAAAATTAGAAAATACCTCGACAATGCTACTACTGAGCGTCTAGTACACGCCTTCATTACTTCACGCCTTGACTGCTGTAATTCTCTCCTTGTGGGCCTTCCTGTCAATGACCTTCAAAAGCTCCAAAGACTACAGAATGCTTCAGCCCGTCTTGTCACGCTGACTAAACGCAGAGATCACATCACTCCAGTGTTACATGATCTCCATTGGCTGCCTATATCAAAGCGCATTGAATATAAGATCCTCCTTCTGGTGTTTAAGTCTTTCCACGATCACTCTCCTGCATATCTTGCTAATTTGCTCAGCCGCTATGAACCAGCTCGTACTCTCAGATCCTCATCTCAAGTCTTTTTCGGATTTCCCACGCAGCAGGAACGCTGCTCCAATAATGACTACTAGTCAGTTCAAGCGTACTCTCAAGACTCTGCTTTTTGAAGACTATTTTCAGTGACTGCATGAGAAATTACCTATATAACTTTCCAAATTTTTCTCCTATGAATGTGATTCTGTTTGTAACAATTGTATGTATAAAAATTGTATATTTCTTAGGTTTCGTTTACAAGTATGTACAGCGCTCAGCGGCTTCTTTGTTATGAGCGCTCAAAAATCTCACATTATTTATTATTATGTACCATAGGAGTCAATTTGGTACTAACAGTATTTCAATTGTTAATTATCTATTTCAATTGTTAATGTTAAATCTTTCTCATTGTTTTCTTTTACAGGTAAGATAACTTAAGAAGAGATTTAATTTGCTCATGATGAGGTAAGAGTATCAAAGTTGTTTTCATTTAATCCGAGAGTCAATTTTTATGTCAAAATTTGTCATAAAAGAAACAATTCATGATAACAAGTATACCTTAAATCAGCCAAACCCCTTTCCCCTGCCCTTTTCTACCTCAAAACAACCGTTTCAGTTGATTGTTTTCAGTTGATTTCGAAATATATATAATTATCTAAATATTGTTCTATCCTTTAAGTAGATAATCGCATTATTCCATAAACCAGTATCAATAAGAGGAACTTTGCATAGATGAATGAGATTCAAAAATACCTAATATTGGAAATGAGACTGCAATACTGCAATTTCATCAACTAAAAACTCAAAGAGTCTAAACAAATGGTAGGGACCGACTTTTCTTATTCTCCCACTCTTTCGACTCCTGTCGATCTTTAATATCGACTCTCCACTGTGGTGTCTCCGTCACACACTCCAGATTTCCTTTGCATTGGGTGTCTACGCACGGTGTATCAACAGTATTGGTTATTGAACCAACGTTCAAAATACTTGAAACAAGTCTTCAGCAAAGATAACTCATAACCCAATTTAACACAAATGGGAAACTAATATAATTAAACCACAGAAAAAGATTGCATGATAATCATCATGTTAAATTAAATTATTCTTTAAAATTAATAAACAAATATTTAACAATGCATAAGTTGAATTCTTGTTAATAACATTTTACTCACGTTTCAAAACAGCACAAGTATATATTAACAAAAGGTTAATGTGTACTTTCGCATTGCTAGGAACGCATTGAAAAGTAGAATAGCAGCTTTGTTAATCAGCAACACGCATTAAGCTAGTACAGCCTACATTGTTGCCTTTGATTATAAAGTGTTTTTAAATATTAGAATTAACAACACGTTTGCTTTAACTACGCAGGAAGCAATTTAAACATTTTGAGATATGCTTTCTGAATTACGATGTATACAGGTCCTTCTTATAAAGGACACATCAGGTCTGTGCTTTAAGATTTTATGAATTGATTGTAGCAAAACATTAGGTTTGTTTCATATATGTACATGTGAGACAGTCATTAAGTCTCTTTTGAAAATTTTATATTTCCAAGTATCAAATATATTTTGGTTTTGTTGCATAATAATCATGTGTAAACAATATTGTTACACAAGTTCGTTATACGTATTCTACGCGTTATCTTATATCAATTGAAAAGGTGTCACTTTTCAAACCTTATAAAACGCATCGGTATCAAACATTTTTAAAGCATACTGTATGTACATTATATTTATTTTTTCGGTATATTGTAAAAGGGGTAATGATAGTTTTCATTCTTCATTTTACGTAATCAACAATATTCGATGTTTCTCTTCGTAATGATAATTGTCGTAACTTTATCCATCATTAAGCTTTATTTGTACGGGAAACCTGTCATAAAATATCTCTTTTGTTGATCCTGATCCAACTAGATAAAAATAACAGCTGATTGTATTTAAACTTTCATAGAAATGTTATACAAATAAAAAATTAATCAGTTTGTCCTTGTTTAGTTGATCCTTGTTTTCAGCTGGTCATTGTCACTCTGCACCTGCTGTAGTCGCTCTTTTTTCTTGTTCGTGATTTAACTTCTTTGATACAAAAACAACAATGGTTAACAAAATATGTATTACCTTAACAAATCTTAACACAATTTAGCTCCAATGAGCTATCATTCCATTTGGCATGACTTTGAGGCATGGCTTGCATTATGAGATGAGTGGAGATCAAGGGATCAAATAGTCGAGACTTGCTTATGGTCATTTACTTATTGGCTTGTTTTCATTCTTGAAGTTTGCATTTCTTTCTGTTTTACGAAAGTTTGAATTTATTTACATACACCTCAAAATATGATCGTTCTGAGAAAATATGTTCTAATTCTGTCGTTACTTGACATGTTTAAATTCGAACATTTTTAACCATTTGAAATAGTCTGGTATATTGTAAAAATGCGTAATAAAGGTGGTATAATTCATTCTTCATTTTACGTGATCAACAAAATTCCGTTTCTCTTCTTCGTAATGGTAACTACCGAATCTTTATCCATCATTAAACTAGATCTGTACGATAAACCTGTCATAAAATCTCTCTTTTGTTGATCCTGATCCAACTAGATATGAATTAACACCAGATTATATTTTAAATTTCATGTCATACAAATACAAAAAATCAGTCTGTCATCAGATATGTCATACAAACAAATCAGACATGTCATACAAATAAAAACAAATCAGTTTGTCCTTGTTCAGTTGATCCTTGTTTTTAGCTGGTCATTGTTGCTCTGCACCTGCTATAGTCGCTCTTTTATCGTATTCGTGATTTAAGTTATTTGATATAGTTACAAAAACAACAATGGCTACCCAAATTATGTATTACCTTAACGAATTTTAACACAATTCAGATCCAATCAGCTATCATTCCATTTGGCATGACTTTGAGGCATGGCTTTAATGAGATTCTATATGAGATAATTTGCCTATGGCCATATACTAGCTTGCTTTCATTCTGTAAGTGTGTATTTCTTTATTTTTACAACAATTGGAAATATAAACCTCACAATATGATCGTTCTGACAAAATGTTTTATATATTTGCAAAGAATAAATATATATTCTAAGTATAGGTATGATAAAAGTGTTGGCTTTTTTCACCAAGAGAGAGAGTTCTTTTAGGCTGATGGCCAAGGATAACCCAAGAAAGCCTCTAATGAAGCTTATTTCCATTGGGGTCCTAGATCTTTCTTTAATATTCAGTTTTAGTACAGGAGAAAAACCGGAGGACCCGGAGAAAAACCTGCGGAAGCGAGCATGGACTGAAAACCAAATGCACATAAAGCGCCGGGCACGGGGCTCGAACCCGGGACCTCATTGGTGCAAGGCGAGGTAACTACCGCTGCGCCAACCCGCTTCCCCCCAAAAGTGGACATTACTTTTTACTCTTTTGTATCAAACTTCACTCATAAAGATGTGGCAAAATATAATGTAAAAAAAAAATATATATAAATATATAATCTTCAATAGTTCTTTGTCTTTTTCTTTGTTTATATCTTACTGTCTTGGGTTTTACATTCGTGTCTAATATAAACCAGACGTAGAAAGCAAATCGTTCACAAAAGTCTAATAAATTAATTTCAGGAGCGTATAATATATAAAAAACTAAACGATGCTTAACAAAACTGGTATAGCTATTGAAAAGGCATCCATAAGATAAAACTGTCCAACTTCAGATGCATCTTTACCTTATGGCAGTTCCCTTTTGATAAGAACATATTGTTAACAAGGATTAATGCTGTAGTAAATGAATATTCCCAGTTGATTTGATAATGTTCCTCAAATAAAGATCAGCCGCCAGCAAAATTGCGATAAGCTTAGACAAATTCCTTTAAATTAAGCATATCAGTTATCACAACATCGTAAATCGAATTAGAAAATAACAGATTCCCCTAATTTAATTGACTGATTTGTTTATACCCCGGTTATACATGAACTTCTATGATCGCTTTGAACGCATGACATACTTACAGGTGAAACGCTTGCAGGAACACAACCGATAGTCGAGTAAAGCATTTCAAGAGTAAAGGTACATCATTCAATTTGTATTTTTGGTGTAGAGTCAACTATGAGGTCTAGTTGAGAAACAGTTGACGAAATCTATCAGAATAGGTTTATCACGATTAGTCATTTTAAATGCCCAACTGTCCTAACTATTTGATTTCATTCGGGCAGCGATCTATTCATTTCTTTAAAAGAGGAGATAAAGTATGTCCCCATTTTTATCCGCTTCTGATAACATTTTGTACATAATAAAACACAAAATGCAGTCATGTATCATAAATTTGTGTACAACATAACCATGCATTTAGTCTTATTTTGGGGAAAATGAGTTAGTTAATATGCAAAATGTAATAAAAATTGTACTTTTCTTCTTTTGATTATCATAACATAAAGGTATTTTAAAAGCCTATATTTAAACGGTATTAAACTGCATTGTCACTGCCATAATTACATACGCTACTAATCAAACAATTTTTTTAATCAAAAAAGATCACACACCAAAGCACGTTCAAGGTTAACAAAAGTTCCCTACAATAAAAAATAAATAAACCAAGCTTAAAACAAGAAATCGTGAGCACAAATACAACATATTAAACAAGCTTTAAGCATTTTGTGAAAACAAATAAAAGAAACTGAAATGCTACATTGGCGTCATATTCTTTTCTAGAAACAAATTTGTCTGCAGGGTTTTTGAAATCCATATTTAATCATTGCATACCAAAGCGCTGATAATTGATGCAACTGATAAGACAATAAACCTTCCTCAACTCGAATGATTGATTTCCTTGTCAATTGTGATGTTACATTTCTTATTTCCAATATGAAATGTTATGTCGAATGACGATTGATATGTGTTCTTAAATCCATATATTTCATGTTGGAAAATTTAGTATACAGTAAATGAATCATTGGAAATTACATGAAGAACTTAAATGATGACTGAAGTAATACACTATGCAACGTCACAATTAAAATACTTCTTTAAATTTTAAATTCACTTGAAGATTTACCGAACTTTGAGAGGATTACTATTGATCAAATTAGAAATATTGAATAGTTTTAACTTTCATAGTCTTTAATAAAGTCGTAAACGCAACATTCAAAAATGGTGCCTGTAGGTCTTTCTGGGGTCATTAATTATAACATCCAATGATACCAATTACATAGAAAAATCTTGATAAAAGCCAAAGAACTTGAAGCCCAGAATAATCTTAATAATAAGCTTGCCGTGTTTTCATAAGACAATTTACATTTCCGTTTCTAGTGCTTAACCCTCGTCTACCCAGGGGGGGTGGGGGTTGCAAGTTTTTTTCCCCGCTGCATAAAAACGCAAAAGCAATAGACCCCAGGCATTTGGGTAATCTCTTTTACATCATGTTGATGAAAAAATTAGGCGGGTAGGGGGAAAAAAACCTAAGTGGGGTTAGGGTAGTCCGTCAAAGTTGGGCTGTAGGTGGGGGTTGGTGAAGCCTCGGAAAAATTTAAGTGACCATTTTCAAAAATATATGCATGCTATGAAGCTGAAATTTGCAGGGTATGTTAGTATTATTATTTCCCTTCTTTATTAGCAAAAACTTGATGAAAATCGGCCATTTAGAACTTTTGTAGTGATTTTTTGAAAAAATGGTCATTTTTGCCAAAATCCCGATTTCTGATCCGAATGAGCTTTATGACGTCATAATTACGTAACGGCTTAACCGATTTTTGTGATGTTTGTATCATTGGATAGGGGAGGACCATACCTATCTATTGATAGCAAAACCAAGTTATTAGGGGGTTTTGTTCTATTTTTTTGGGGGGGGAATACCCTTGGAACCCCCCTCCCCCTTGGGTAGACGTGTTACAAAAAAATAGCTTGGGTAGACGAGGGTTAATTGTTCCTTAGAGTCTCACTCACATGAAACGAACGACAACATAAGCAAATTGCAAAAAGAATCAAGTTATCTGTCTTCACCCAAGAAAAACAACCCAGGGATAATTCTTTGTTGGAGATGTGTTAGTCCAATCCTATATAATACAACATTGACTCAACGTCAAATATAGACGTTTTATTAATGTCGACATGAATAAAACGTCTATGTATGAGCCGAAGTCTTTTTTTCGACGTTGGTCCAAGGTAGTTGACGTCGTTGGCCCAACGTTGGGCCAACTTAACTGTGCATTGCTATATGGGATAAGCAAGATCCAAATTTCTCAGTAGCATGTTTTATTCTAAAGCAATAATGCCAGTGTTCTAAATATGAACACTAGTATTCTTAAAATGTGTCATGTGTTCAAAAGGTATAACATTTTTGAACACTCGCTATGTGTTCTGGTGAATTTGCAGTGTAGTTAATATGCAGAATATAAATATATGTAAATTTCATCTTTTGATATCGAAACAATACACATTTTATATTAAAGGTATTTTGATAGCCTATAATATTTTAAAAGATATAAAACTGCATATGCACAGCCATAATTACACCCACTACCAATCACATAATGTGTTAAATCTAAAAAGGGCACAAACCAAATCACGAATTAAAGAATTAAAGAAGTTTCCAGCAACAACAAATAAATAAAGGTTAAACAAGAAATCTGGAAATCACTAACATAAATACGACATATTTATAATATTTCAGCATTTTGTGGAAAAACAAAACGAACTAAAATATTTCATTGGCGTCATATTCTTTGCTAGAAACAAATTTGTCTGCAGGGTTTTTGAAATCCATATAAAATCTTTCCATATCAAAGCGATGATAATTGATGCAACTGATAAAACAATAAGCCTTCCTCAACTCGAATGATTGATTTCCTTGTCAATTGTGATGTTACATTTCTTATTTCCGATATGAAATGTTATGTCGAATGACGATTAATATTTGTTCGTGGGGTAGAAAGTTGAAGTTAATTCCATTGTTAACAAGAGGAGAGTTTTAATCAATTTAATCAATCTTAAAATTACTCAAATAACAAAATTGAGATTCATATTTGTTTCATCAGGTTAAGCAATGTTAAATACAATGCTTATTTGCTAAATTTTATGCACAGGACACACCTCACTGAATATAAACACTACAAGCTGCAATTAACTCCTTAATTTGTAACACCCTGTATAATGTATGCAACGTTGATGATGAACTTTTTTTCTGATATGTATGGATGGGCAATAGGCTAAACTCTACGTTCAATGCATTGACTTTTTATATACAAGTCCTATTTTTTGTCTGGATGTCAAACAATTGACGATCATTTTGACGATATTTTTGTTTGTCTCACCCTGTATAACTCTTAGCCACCTTGTACGCTTGACGTTATATGCACATTTTGAAATTGCTGACACAATTAGCTTTCAGGATATATATACTTATATGCACTTAAGATGCATATTTTTGGAAATCTGGAGGGTTTTATATAAGAAGAGGCTATATTTCACTAAAACACACATGTAACGCGTTTGGATCCCAACTTAAAAAATCAGACCATACAGTAAATGAATCATTTGAATAACATGAAGAATTAAAAGGATGACTGAAGTAAGACAGTATGCAACGTCACAATTAAAATATTTCTTTAAATTTCAAATTCACTTGAAGATTGGCCGAACTTTGAGAGGATTAGTCTTGATCAAAATAGTAATATTGAATAGTTTTAACTTTCATAGTCATTGATTAAGTCGTAAACGCAATATTAAAAAGGTGCTTGTAAGTTGTGTAGGATTATAAATTGTAACATCCAATGATAAAAATTACATAGGGAAATCTTAATAAATGCCAAAGAACTTGAAGCAGAGAATAATTTTAGCAATACGCATGCAATGTTTTCATAAGTCAATAATATTTACTTTTCCTTTCCTGGGTCCTGCTTAATTATTCCTTAGAGTCTCACTCACATGAAACGTACGACGACATAAGCAAATTGCAAAAGGACTCAAGTTATATGTCTTCATAACCAAGAAAAACAACCAAAGGATAATACTTTGTTGGAGATGTGTTAGTTTGTTCCTAAAGTCATATTCTATATAGTTCTGTATTTAGGTTTATAATGGAAAATATAGCATTTCTGAAGGTGAAAATGCAATTTGCATTGGTTATAATCCTAAATGCGCAACTGTCCTAACTATTTGATTTCATTCGGGCAGCGATCTATTCATTTCTTTAAAAGAGGAGATAAAGTATGTCCCCATTTTTATCCTCAGTAGATACCGATTGGCTTGATTTGAACCAGTGGTATGTTACTATTGCCCTCTCAAAATAAAATTTGTATACAAAACAAATATTGACTGCTCTTATATTCTGGCAATAGTAAAAACTATTCCCCCCTCAGTATTCTTGAGACTATCATCATATTCTTCACGTCCTTTGGTCTCGGGAAATAGGATATACTGTTGACATCTAGGATTGTGTTATATCTTGAATACTGTACAGAATTTACATGAAAACTTGACATACCACCTGTTACTTTGCCTCAAACTGGTTTATGTGGTCTTTCTCTCTCCGATAAGGCCAAGTCTATTATCCCTCCAATAAGGTCAAGTCTGTTTTCCCTCCAATTCCTAATCTCTCCAATTTCAACTTGACCCGTAGTAGTGATACAAATACCGCAGCATTGTAAACATATGGGATTCTTAGTTTTATATCAGTCAGTGAGATGGCGGAATAAATAATACTATTACGCTAAGCGTAACAATACTCTCAAGATTATTCGGGGCAATAGTATACGAATAGCAGTCAATATTTGAATATCATTACATTAATCTATCAATATTTACCAACACATTTTTGATTATTTCCAAAAGTGTTATGAAGCCATTTTAACTTCCTTATTATAAAAAAACCTGAAAGAAACACTTTAATCTAGGATGAATAATTTATGGATATTTGATTGATTTTGTAAATAATAGGTACAAATGTTTCATTACATTTTTATCAGCTTGACTTTATTATTTGACCCACCTTTATATTTTCCTTTTACAAAGTATTCAAGTGAGGATCTAAGTCTATGTCTTGTTTCTTATGGGTTATTCTTATTTTTATTACATAAATTAATAATGTCAAGTTCTGATAGCAAAGCGTTTTATTGAGAAAAATTATGACGGCCTTGATTATCTAAAATTCCAACAAAAGAAATGATTACGTCATTACAGTTGAGGGGGAATGTGCATACATTCTAGGGCATCCTTGTGTACGGAAAAATCTGAAGCGCATAAATATATATTAGCATTGTCATTTATTAGCATGTTGTTTATCTTTACCGTATATGGTATACTAATACGTAAACATAAATAGGTGTTAAATTCCGATGCGTAAATTATTTGTAAAGGATCATATGACTTTTTATTGTTTCTTTACTTTATTTGTTTTTAACTAATCTAATGACGTACATCGAAGATAAAGGCGAAATTATACTAGCTTATTATTTTCCTACATAATATTTTTGTTGTTTTTTATATTTCATCTCATTTCATCGAAGGAATAGTAAGGGAGAGACATATCTAATAGTTATGTAGTTTTCACATGAGACTAATAAGTAAACAAATAATAAACGACACACAAACAACCGAACAGTCTTGACAAATAGGTAATTACCAAAACACTACGTGATGTCATGAACTAAACTTGTATCGAATATATATGTATATTAAAAGCATATTACTTTCTCCATTGCGACCTGAAACTGCGGTTACTAAGATATCTTATCAAAACAAAGTGATGGGTTGAAAATCCCGACAGTAAATATCTAAAGGAGACGTTCTGCTGCTTTGCCAGGCTTTTTATTTCTTTTAAGATAAAGTAAGAATAATACTGATGATAGCTTGATAAACCCTTGGGAATCTTGTTCTGTTAATAAACTTATTTCATTAGCTTAGACGTTCTTTCAGCACGTCTTGAGGCCCGATGTAGAGATGGTGTGAAGAAACCTACTTATTTTAGTATTGGAAGGGGGAAATACTAACTTTTTCTTTAAAATGATCTTATGTTAAACAATAGTTGATGATGATATCAAGAAAACAACCGCTAAATTTCACATTTAACGTTTACCCCAAAACGGACAAAATAACTTTTAATTAACTTTCTATACATATTTGTATAATGATCAATCAATTTTTAAAGACAAATTTTAAAATCAAACGGGTAACCGGTTTAATGCAATATATTTAATATAGCAGAATTAATTCTTCCTACTCTTCGTGTTTGTTTTAATCTGGTGTGTAAATTATTAAAAATAGCATATCATGCTTTTTAATAAGTAAATACTAAAGATAGTGTCTGTATTTAACATGAAAGATTGTTCCTCTTTGAACATATTCATTATTGTTTATCAATATATTTGCCAGGGCTTGGTTATGATGTGTTGTATATATGTTATATATCATATAAAAGCCCATCACAAAGATTAGAATTGACGCATTATTTATCCTGGTTACTATGGTAATCAGGGTCTCTGTTTGGCTAAACACGACACAAACAAAACCCCTCAAAAACAAACAATTGAGAATATACCTGAAGGATTAATTGCTCCGAATTGATATCCAATTATATTTTTCCCCTCAAATTGCTCCATCAATCCCCCGCTATTTCTTATATACAGGCTTGACATTAAATATGGAATATATTTTTTCTGGTGGTTTCCATCTTGAATAATCCGCAATATATCGGTATATGAAAACTCAAGGAATGTGTTTTCCTTAATATTGGCATATATGCGAATAAATAAACATGTAAACTTTGAACTAAGACCCTTTTTGTGTAAACCTAGGTGACACAGAGAAAATTTGTAAGCACAAAAACCTCTATACGGAATTACGGAAATTAAATTTGCTGTAGTTTCTTTAATACTTTACCTGGACACTTGAATTTTTACAAGATTGTTTTACATATAGTTAGTTACACATTATGACCAAACACTGTTTGCTATGTCATCCATAAGAAGCGTACAGCGCATGGACTCTCCATGCGGACATTCCAATAGTGATTGGAGAGTTCAGACAGGTGTATCAACCCAAGTATCAAGCAGGGCCTAAAGTTACTCATTTACAAAATTGTTTGATGTAACTTGTTGTTAATCGATGTGTTACTTTAGACGAGAAGTCCCCAATAGGGTTCATATCTGAAGATCTTACCAAACAGGGCAAGTGTCCAACACCATGATCTTTCATAAAACAAGCTCGTATTAAGAACATTTGTAAACTCTCACTTTATTCAAAGTGGCGATCAGGCTAGGAAACCCCTGGAGAAAATATCTTGACCAAACACTTTCTGCAGCGACGCTTTGACTGGGATACAGATCAATTTCCGTTTTAAGTCACATCAATGAGATAACGTTGTCTTCAGAGCTTAGACTTAATTTGAAATATACTGCCAATATGAACGCATCAGGATCGCAGATGTACAGAGAAGGGTTATACCGAAGCGTGCATGCTATCAACAATGTATCCAGAAGAAGGTAACATTGTCTTCTAGGTGTTTTACATGCAGGTGGAAAATCAGCTCTGATCACCTTGGAAGGCAGCTTTAAAGATACATTCTAGAAGCATTGATAATGTCATTGGCTAATGGCTTCTTCGGAAACAATTTTGTGCTCCACTTTGATAACTTTTGCCTGCGTTGTGCTCGTACAATCCGGACTTTCCTGGAAGATCAAGGTGTTGATTTATTTCCTTGTCCGGTAAGATCTTCGGATATTAATCCTTATGGGAATAATTGGGTTAAGAAACACGTTGGACTAACAGCATGTTATATTGATCCTCCGAGGTGGGGGAGTGTTGTAGGGCTGTGTTTGGTGTTTTGGATGAGATACCTGAACAAACTCTCCAATAACAAATGGAAAGCATGCCATGAAGAGCCATGACGTTGTACGCTTCTCAATGAGAACAGGGGAAATATTAATTGATTAGAAATTATCACTAACATTGTGTTAATCAACACTGTAGAGTTTTACATCTTTAGGTAACGTATGAAAGAAAATATGGTAAATTCATTTTCTTTTATTTGATATTGCATTGCACGGCGTTGGACCTAATTTTCTGCATTATTTGTACCTTCAAGTTTCCCATTGTCTCTATGTCACTTCATTGAGCTTGAAAGTACCCTTGGTTTGATGTTTATAGGTGCAAGTGCAAGTCTCCAAAATTGGTACATACAGATATATGGCGGGTTATTCAAGATGGAAACCAACAGAAAAAAATATATTCCATATTTAATGTCAAGTCTGTATCTGCAAGCTAAGTTTCATCCGAATACAACGTAGCGTTTTTAGTTACATCCATTGTCGTGTTAAGCCAATTAGAATCTCTGCACGGTTACCATATGTCAACATGAAGCAATGAATATGTCGATGCTAAATGTTTATTTATGGGTTTTATACAGTACATAATACTCCATATTCTGTAAAATATAAAGATGCTAATAAAGATATGGGCTAAAAAAACTCCTATAGGAGGGTTCATTTTCAGATTTCAACTACATACTGAAAAAAAATTTGCTTTATGATGCTTTTTATTCCAAACAAATCAAACACTCCGTTCTCAAGTTATGGCCAAATAAAGTCAAAACATCATTGATAAAATGTTATGTTAAGTAAGATTTCATATACATTTATATGCTAACATCTATTCGGTGGACAATTTGGAGGTACATTTGATATATTAAACTGGTTTGATAGATATACACATTTTTGTTTTTACTAATTTGTAGTTTTATCCACCGTGCTCCTTTTGAAATGTAATTTGCCTATGTTCAAATCAGTGCATATTGGTAGAAAAAACCCTGAAATTCAACTTTAATTCCCTTAAAGAGTCTCTATTCAAAATCGCCATTTTTCACATTAGGTTAATTCGAGTAAGCCGGTTCCAGTTGTGTATTTGTATCTCTTTGTGTTTCTTTTAAAGAAGAGAAACACTGATTTTAAACAGTATCTAAACTACGCAAGTAATCAATTCTGTCTGCAGTGTAGCAAATATAATTTTGTGCATAACAAAGATAATGTTTGTCCGGAGTTGAAACTCATTACCCCCGTGTATTCCAGTGACCAAACCGACTATTGCTTCTGGCAAAATATTTATTGGATTCTGTGTCAGTCGAAAAGAGATCAAAAAGGTCCATGATACACGTGCCTGATTAAGACAGTTTCAATACGTCTAGAGCAGCAGAGAATTTATAGTATAGATGAGTTTATTAGCGCAGCCTTTATGCAAGTACGGATGCTGACAAAGGTTTATACGTGTTTTTCATATCTTTTTATTTGATTGTTTTTTAAACTTGCAAATTTTATAAGTTAAATAGAAACATTATTTCAAGAAAGTATTTTGTACCATTAAGTAAATATTATAAAACATGTTACATTTTTGAGGATTTGTATTCAATCTCGCCACATATTAATTTGGTGAAAAAAAAAAACAGACAGTCGTGGACTATATTACCTTTCTTGATGGCTTTGAATGATACTTTATTTCTCTCTTTAAAGAGAACTGATACTGCGGATTTGCGACAACAGCTGCTGACTTCCAAATTTTTGAAATTTCAACACTGAACAAAAATGTACATTTTCAATAAAAAAACAACCATCAAACATAAGCTTATAAACTTATATATGCAGAGGTTCCGAAAAACAGATGCATTTTTAAAATCAGTACAATATTCACACAGGAATACTCTTACTATTAAAAAGATGACATTTTTATCATTACTTACAATAAGCTCGTACGTAGATAGTTCCAAACCAGAAAGCATGATTTAGTTATATGGGTGATAATCGGATTACACGTAACAAACATGACAAAATATGAAACGAACTGATCATCACACAAAAGTATTGTGTTAACCGTTGTCAGGAGATGTGCGTGACCCAGTAACTTGGTGAGTTACTTAATCACTTCGATACTAAATAGCGATTTTGTCACTTCGTTCCACATCTGACTCCATAAACTCACCCAAAGCTACCACCCCAACCTAACAATAAAATATCTATAAACACTTGTCATTGAATTTCTTCCAACAATTGTATTCAGTAATATCATATTTGAACATCGAATACTCTTGATAACAATTAAGAAATATACATTTAAAAAACTTAGACTTCCAAATACTCGTAGATTGGTGATCAAATTCGAACAATTGAAATAAACAAAATAAACAAAAATTGCATTAATAATACCACGCGAGTCAAAAAAACTGCAATAATTAGATGGAAGCCATATTGTAAGAACAAAAGTAATTTCGAACAAATGATATTAATTTCTAAATAGATCATGAATAAAGCTTTCAAAGGGTGAAAGAATGGTGCAAATTGATAAAGGCATTGCGAAGATATCCTTATTAGAATATTATGGTATGAAAACAGTACTGTCCAAATGAGCATGCCTCGTCAAACGACAGTTCATAACGAGTAAGTACCAATATTGAATTGAATTTCGTACATGCACCTCTTGAATAATAACACCAACCGATTACATTGCTCCAGTGAAAATCTCCTCTTAATCTATTAATTTACATATAAAATGATAATTTAGGCGGTCTTTCTAAGTGCAAAATGACACGTTTGGGGTACTGTCTTAGAAGGGAGAGCTTATCAATCAGTCACTGTTTAAAATGCCTCAAGATCAGTTCACAAACGAGCAACGTGCTCTTATTGCTGGGGTTTATTTTACCACCAAATCTCATGCAAAGATTCCGGGGTGCATTCTCCCAATCGGGTGTACCATGTGCATCCACCATCTATGAATTCAGGTGACATTAAATAAAGAGAGATCTTGAAGACCGCGAACGGCAAGAACCAGGAGAAACGTCGATGAGTTCGCTAGGCAAGGGATCCCGAAGTGAGCTCGCAGAGAAAACCTCTGCCACATGTGTCCCAGTCCACGTTCAACCGAATATTAAATATTCAGGGCCACCAAGCTCAAACGGCCTTTTTCAACGTACCCAAAACCAAAGAGAAAAGAGTATGTCATAATTGTGTCCTACGTATTGAATAAAACATATGCACGACAGTTGGACAGACCTGTTTTTATGCCTTCATATTCAAATAAGTGTATCTCCATAACGCCTTTATCAATTTTCCTCATTCTTTCACCATTTTAAAGGTAAAGCTGTGATATATATAGATATATACATTTCATGTTCATGGCATCTTTTGTTCTTAAAATATGGCTTTTATTTAACTATTGCAGTTTTTTTGACTCACTCGGTATAATGATAGATATATAATGATAACGATTTCATGGACATTGGGCATGTGAAAATATTTGAGTGAATAACTACGATTTTGTCCCAAATTGTCTTATGATTTGATCTGATTAGACTGTCCAAGCTTCATTAATGAGTTCAGAAATTGAAATATCGGTTTAAAGTCATTTTTTTCAATTGATATCTTAGTTCATTTATTGAAAATCTTAGACTAACAATTTATTAATTTCGGCGACAATGTAGATTCGATTTGTTGAAAAATAGGCCCCAATCCAACGAATACCCGCATTTTTGAAGAAGTGCTAGGTCTACTGTTTAAATAATAACAAATATATTGTGCTAAAGTTTACATAAATGTCTAGTTTTGACCCAAAATATATTTTGTACAATAAACTAATATTTTTGTTCCTTTTTAGGTAACATTTTTATAATCGCGAAATAATAAAACGTTTTATAGGAAAATGGAAGTTGTCTTCCCTTTTGAACAACATCTAGTTGTATGCGTTAAACAGATGAGCACATCTATGATTTTCATCACGTTCCAATTAGCGATTCCTAGTACCTAAGACTGTGGATATGTCGCTTTAATGAAGCCAAACACCAAACAAGTTTATTAACCCTCGTCTACCCAGGCTATTTTTTGTAACACGTCTACCCAAGGGGGGGGGGGAGGTTGTTGCAAGGCCCCCCCTAAATGTTTGGAACGGAACCCTCTATGAACTTGGTTTTGCTATTAATAGATAGGTATGGTCCTCCCCTATCCAATGATACCAAGATCACAAAAATCGGCCAAGGCGTTACGTAATTATGACGTCATAAAGGTCGAAAATCTGAAAAATCATGATTTTGGCAAAAT
>JXSR01S000395.1:0-14529 GCA_000969725.1 Ophiothrix spiculata
TTTTGTTCTAAGCTCTGTTCAGTGTATTTGAGTGTGATATTGGAATAAATTGATATGATATGATATATGATATGATACCTATCAAATACTCATATCAACTCTGCCAGACATGTTTGTGATATTAAGGGATGACATTTAAAAAACATGAACATCACCAGTAAAGTTTGAGGATGTAAATAAGGGAAAGGAGAAATACGAAATATTTGAGGATGTAGTTTTTATGTTTTGAGCATTGATGCATACAAAATGACTTTGGAAATTGCAATCTTTTGATGCATTCAAAATGACCTTGAATATTACAATCTGTTATTGACAAGATTTTGCTGAAACTTTTTACAAATATCTTTAGCATTTCTATTTAATTATAAAATGGTATGGGAAGGATGCATTTAATGATGATTTTAATGTACATAGTTGGTATTCTAAGACAAAAGGGACTTATTCTATTTCAGTTTCCTTATTATACATTTTTATGATTTGGCAATTGGTTACACACTTTATTCAGTTATCTTCCTATTGCTTAACATTTCTAAACATTAAACGATTGTTTGTGTATCCATTTAAACGGATAGTGTCAGCAACCTTATTACTGGATTTGATTGATTAATGAGGTTGTGTAAGCTTAATTGCTTTGTGTATAGAATGCACCAAGTCTGTTTCAGCCAAGATAGTTTACACTCTATAATTGTTATCAGTTGAGACAGGCACAGACAGATAAGATTGATGAACGGTTAACAATTAGTAGGAGGAGAACAGTATGTTAGCTGCTATGTCTTATTTCATTAAAGGTATAGTGCATTACAACATGTGAGGTGGGCATCCTTGTTTTTACTAAAAATATTCTCTTTCCACCTTTTATGCTGACTAAAACTACATGCCACCAGCATCTTGACAAATATGCCACAGTCATGTGTCCACAAATCTTGCTTCTCAACACATAACAGAATTTGCATTTAACTTGCCACTGGGCCACAACACTTTATGTAACAGACTTTACATTTAACTTGTTCCTGGGATAGGTATTAAGTATTAAATGATTAAGTGAATTTCATTAAAACCAGCACCTGAAAAAGATCTACTACTCTTAAAGTTTACTCTGCATCACACTTAACTCAGAAATGTCAAGGAACTGTATCTATTTTATGTTTGCAAGCATATTTGCCTTAAGAGTACAATCAATAATTTTTAAAATGTTTTTAAAAAACCATCTGCCCCAAGCAAGGCTTTGGGGCAGATGGAAAGAACTCTAGACATACTTTTACAGGTAAGTACTGCACAAATGAATCTTATTTGCACTGAAGAAGTTTTGAAGTATTGGGCCTTAAATTAGTGGAAAAACATAAATAGCCCTTCAATTAGTTCTAACACCCTTACCATAGAGGTGAAAAATAGGATGGTTCATTTGAAATTTGATCTTTCTGACAATAATTGATGTTCAATTACATATTACGAAACCTAGGTATCACACAATAAATTATGCCACTTAAGTCCCTGCTCAGTCAGCAATTTGACTCTCAGATCAAACCCTCCTACATTTATGACATATTTTAGACTTGCTGTATGTTCTTGTATTTTGCTATAAATTTGTTTTGACTTTTTGGGTGTTTGTTTTGTCTTGTTTTAAATGATCCATTAGGATACTCAGTAGACACACTAAGCTGGATTTCAATAAGCTGACATAAATACCACTCTAATTTAAACTCTAGACCTAATCAGTCATATTCTGGCTGATCGTGTAGATGCAACAATGTTACCCTTGGGCTTTCAGTAGCGCAAGCGGCAGTGATGGGATTCGAACCCACAATCCGTGGATTGCGAGCCCAATGCTCTAACCACTTGGTCAAGACATCCCATAAGGAGTGTTTGATGTGTTAGGAAATTATTGGAATGTCCAACTACTTCTAAATCTGGCAGCAAAGGTGTTTTTGAGTCCACAAAAAAGGAGAATGGATTATGAATTAAAGCTTTAGAAATATGCCACCCAGGTCTCTTTCAACATCTCATTTCATTACAAATGCGTTTCCCACTTGTTGGTATGCAAAAGAGAATCATTGGAACCATACCTCAGAAAATGTTTATGAAAAAAGAGTACTTATATAGAACCAATATACAGCAAAAATAACTTCAAAATAAATGAAACATTTCAAAATGATAGCCAAAATCATAATTCTTTTTATCTGGCAAAACAATCTCAAACAATAGATCAGATTTCTTTCTTCAAAAACCAGTGAAGTCCTCTGAACCAGTGCTTTCTCTGATCACTAAATTGTTAAGCCCAATTTGAAATTAGTTGACATCCTTCCCTCACTTAATCAGCAATGAGGCTTCCAATTTTCAATTCTAAAATAGAATCCTTATTAACATTTTAAGATATTTTTCCTTAAACAGCCAGAAGTTGTCTCATCATGCATTCTGACAACGCTCACAAATATTCTTAGCCCTGGGCATGTTTATACTGCATCAACACCTCTGTAACAAACCATCACAGGTAGTGCTATACAGGCAATTTTATGCATCATAATTTAGTTACAGAAAGGGAGACAGGAATTATGATGCCAGTATTAAGAGATGTGATAAGTGATAGAATGACTATCTGTTTCTTTTCACTACTCCTGAATTTGTAATTGTTCTCTTATTTTGTGTAACAAAGCAGCTTATTTGTGTAACAAAGCAGCTACACATCATTATTTTTACACATTTTGGTAATCATTAGCTTACTAATTGATTACTTACAAATACTAAACATCAGTAACTTTGACCTCTCCAGCTTATATCATATACAACCAATAGTAGTTGCTACAAAAGAGCACACAATGTTCAGATTATTCTGATCAATTATCCATGGATTCCACTTTATAGATATTGTTAAACCTTGTTAAATCTAATTAAGATAGAATTCAATATCACTCATATTTGTATATGTATGACATCTAGGGAAAAATATATCAGTTTTAAAACTACCATTGAAAAGTTGTCAAATTATACAGTAGTTTGTCTTTTGAGGAGTAAAAGTATATGTCTGTATTTTCAAATTGTTCGACTTTAAATTGGATATTTTGGGTCATTTTTGAGAAAATTGTATATTTGGGTAATTTGTTAGAAAAAATGACACATTTAAGAACACAAATCTTTTCCATCTTACTTTATGTTATTCTAGCATCCATATGTACATTCATATTGGTCTGTTTGGGTCAAAGTATTAACTATGAAGAGTATCCTGCCATAGTTGATAGACTTAAATAAAATATTATTGATTGGCATAACCCGACTGACCCTAATTATCTGGAAAAATAAAAAAATTAAGGTCAGAAAAAGCATCCAAATTTAGCTTTTTAAAATAATCAATATAAAACGCACCCAAAACGGCATGGAATTGGATAGGTTTTTTGCTGCAAATAAAAAAAAACCTTGTTAGCTTTAGCAGACTTTGTTGACAGATGAAAGTGGTACAACTGGAAATTTAATATGCATTGACAAAAATCATATACCAAAAAAATGTCATGAAAGATAAAATTATCATATTTTATTAGAATGTCTGGTACATTTTAAATGTCTACATCTTCTACATTTCTTAATTCTGGTGTCTAATGTTTAAAAGCACAGAGCTGTTTTGTTTTTCCTATTGATGAATAAAAAGCACTGTTCAGTTTCAAGGATACAGATTGCATAACACGCAGACAGATGTTGATATCATATTTCACTGGGGCAAATATTTTCCATCAAGCCGAATTATGTTCAGAATACTAAAAATACTATATAGATGATGTATTTTCTGCTTTCTATTATATGAAAATCTTATTGTAATAATAATGAAAATGCAATAAACGAAAATATGTAAATTCCACTCTGAGTATTAAAACCATGTGTACTTTAGGTCCCATCCAAAATTTTAGGGTTAGGTTTAGGGTTAGGATTAGGGCTAGGGTACGTTTAGGGTTAAGGTCGGGTCATGGTTAGTGAGTTAGGGTCGGGTAATGGTTTAGTGAATTAGGGTTGGGTCATATTAAGGTTAGTTTTTGATGGGATGTAAAGTATACTTTTTCCAAAACCTTTCAGCTACTCGAGCAAGATATGCGCTATATAATAATCCCAGGCAGGAGGGTGGACTCTGATGTAAATGATCAACTACAGATTTCCCTTGCCATTAATAATTCTATCTGAAAAGACAGCATTGTTTAAATTGATACATTAATCTGATCAGACAAAGGAAAGACTAGGATGAGGTGTGCAGATGGCAAAATCTGGAAATGATTTCTTCTTCTTTATTATATTTGAATTATGAACTTTCCCGGTCTGGTAGTCAAGTAAATCACTAAGTTTACAGCAGATGTATTTCAAAAGCAGGAATTGTTAACAGCAAATCTAAACATACTCCAAATTTCATTCTATAAAAATCATTACACAATTATTAAAACTGTGTTAACGAAATATTATGGTACATTTCACCAAAGTATTTCACTAATTGCAATCATTAAATTTTTCCAAGTTTGCTTGAAATGTTTGGAAAGAAAAGTCACAATTAGACCTGAAATTTACATAACCCACATTTCTTGAACACATCCAGCTTTTATACTGTTATTCCGTCTAGTTTGGTCTACGAACATTGTTGAGCAAACAGAAAATAGTTATTTTCCTGTATGCTATAACCTGTGGCTTATATGGACTGTAACTGTCTGTCGCCATGTGATGATGAAGATTGAGACATATAATGATATTATTTCTGCTCCACAAAATAAAAATACAGAAAAGACACAACATTACTAAACCCATTACAATAATTTGATGAAACAAATCCAAGAATAGGATAAGTTGCGTGACAGCATAATATGAACAAATAAATTCTTACTGTTTGTGGTATTTAAATTACCAGCATGTTTTATCTGGTAAAAGCAGACACTACAACATTAAGAAGTTGCACTTATAAGCAGTTGGTAAATAACTGATCTAAATATTACGTTACAGTACAGTAATTGTAATCAAATTTTCTCCAAAGTTTGTGGTACATTTCACTAATTCCAATCATTAAATTTTTCTAAGCTTGTATGAAATGTTTGGAATGAAATGTCACAATTACATTTTGAAATTTACATAACCCACATTTCTTCATCACAAACAGCTTTCATCCTGTTATCTGTCGAGTTTGGTCTACTAACATTGTTGAGACGTCCAATGATGTTATTTCTGACCCACAAAATAAAATCGCAAAATGTCATTTCAGATTACATGCAAGCTATACTCTGTAAATCTTGAAGTATGCAACAAGCAGCTGATTAACACACATAAACCAAAATATGACTATACGGTAACTTAGTCCGTATTTCTCGAATTATAACAATGTATCAAATCATGCTGAATATTCAAATGAACTACGATCATTGTTTGTCCATGTGTTAGCAACAACATTACCCAAAAATAATACCAAAATCGTGAATAGTTAATGTAAAAAATATTAATACAAAGTTATTTGATCTTAATCAATCCTAATCAAACATTACTAGTCTCTTACACAATACAAAACCACCAGTTCACGGTGTTGTAGAATACAAGGGATATGCTATGGGTCTCGTAATAGAGTCTGATTGCTTGTTGCATACTTTAGCAGATGATCATTATCTTTTATAACAAAAGGCAGTATCTTTTACATCAAACATATGCACACAACCTTTTATCATAGAAATGGGTTAAGTGTCATTGAACATTTACAGGGGCATTGGAAAAGTTCAGCATCATCCCCAAACTTTTCCCCAAGCATTTTGAGATGTTTGCATCATTTGAAGTATTAACCGGTAATAATTAAAGCATGCAGAGTTTCATTGTCAAATTCGAGCCCTATATATCAAAATAAAGATATTCTTTTATTTTTGATAATCATTGTTGACAACAATAAATACTGCCCTCTATAGTTGAATTTTTAAACTTGACCTTTTCAGGAGATCTAATGCAAACTCCAAATTTCTTTTGATTTATCTGCAATCTGTGATGTGAAAGGAATGTTTTACAAACAAATCTATGGTTCTTTCTTGATATAGCATCAAGAAATAGAATAGCCTCATGCTCAGGATCAGCAAACAAAATGATTTTTTTTATTTACTTTTCTGAAGGGTTTGATCAAAATGATATCTCGTAATTGACTGTTATTTTCTAACATATGAAGTGTAAATCATCCACAAATAAAAAAAGAAATTTTGTCCAATGCCCTTTCACTCTGAGAAGATGCACGAGAATTAAGAATTCACAAACTTTATATTTATGTATCTTCAATATGAAGAACATAAAACATACATACTATTTTAGCAGCAATCGATGCCTTTCATGTAAATATCATTTTTATTTTAACAGTAACTTATTGTTTCCATTCAAGTAATAATCTTTAAAACTAAGAATTTATTTTGAACTCAAAACAAAATGGGTCACTGACTAAATGCCACTAAAATGACAACAAAAGGCATTTCTGTTGTCACCTAAATTAAAAACAGTAATTTGTTCATGGTCAATTATGCACATTCAGTAAAAAGAAATATAAATACATAAAAATAAACTTACAGAGGCAATGACACCAGTGAGTATTCAAATCTTGATAGATGGGGACAACCTCTATTCAACCAAGATAATTGGCAAAGAATGGCAACAAAAAGAACACTTACATCTTTTAAAAGCCTGACATTTTAGGAAGGTTAGTTGTTATAGGAAGAATTAAATGTGCATTTCTTAAAACTAAACAAACAATTATAAACTTTTATTTGTTTTTGTACTCACAACACAATGTCGAAATTAAATCACTTATAGTTATACAGAAATGGTCCAAAAGTAAAAAATGTTCCACTCCTTCCATATCCAAGGGGTTTTTTTTATTCACTATCTCCAGAAATAGCAAGAGTTACAGACTACATCTTTATGTGGCGTGTCATGAGAGAAATTGCAAAGAATAGTAGAATCATTTCGAACAGTCACTTGCCCATGATTTTATAAAATTTAACAAAATGCTTTAAAAAATTAGTTAATTCAACCCAGTTTTGCTCACAGTATCATATTTGTGTCCCATCCCAACTTTGATTGAATTTGGCCCGGTATAAAGCTGAATCAACCTATCAACAGGAATTAATGGCTACTGGTAACCATAAATTAAAGCAATACTATAAAGTGTTAAAAATGAAGTGCCCTCTGTCACCTATGACTTTTTATTTTTTTAGCTTATTGGGTTTGTTTTGGGTAAGGCGTGGTCCATACTCCACTATCATATAGAATATTTTGCTTATAATATTCTATGCTGATGACAAAATGACGTAGGTCATCGAATACAACTAGAATATTCTATGCCGACGACAAAATGACGTAGGTCATCGAATAATACTGTGTGTTGTATTCCAAGCAAAACATTCTATACGATAGTGGAGTCTGGACCGGGCCTAAATGTTAATACCTTCTAAATGATTTGGCCTAAATATGCTTACTTTTTCTGTTATGGCCAATTGTTGAATTAATTTCGGGATCCCAAATTTAATTCAACATGTGTTAGTATATGAAAGCATGCATGTGTTTTTTATCCATTTTTCAGTGGCAAAACAATCTTTTGACAAAATACTCTTTAAAATGCTTTTAGATAAGCACATTCCTTCATGTTATGATGTTTTTACTGTAAACCATTTTTATCAAAATCTTATAATATTGCTTTAAGTAACAGACAATTTTGTCTCTAATATCAACATTTCTTCGTTTTTGAGAAAACAACCACAGTAGTAAGTTTATATGTGCATGCGGCTCATGTAACACCAACAAAATTGTCATGTGTGGGAAAAAGTGAAATTTCCAAATCAAGATGATGGGTATCCCTTTAATTAACCTAGCTAGAGATTGGTGATTTACTAAAGTATACGTAACACTTATTATCTGGTAGCAGCAAGCAATTGACACATATCTAAGTTTTAAGTGAAGCTAGTTTAAACAAAAAACTGGGGGACGGACGCTGGCTTTTGTTTTGGTTTGTCAGTTTTACTTACACTTCAGTACACATTATTGAATTAGGACCAATATAAAACAGTACTATTTCATTTTTGCTTTAACAAAAAACCTACATGTCCATAAAGTTGTAGTAATGGTACAAGTACAAAAACATTTTCTCTTGTGATAAAATGTCTGCATTAGATTCAAAGGGCTCCCTAGAGCCCTACATTCTTGACCAAATTGTAATAAAGGAGTAGTTATGTGTCAAAAGCATGCACATCAAAAAGGAGACAGACATGACTGTGACACATTTAAGCTTGAAGGGAGGCTATCTCATCAATGATGCTACCTTTAATCAATATCAAGATGCTGCTACCATTTATAGGGCAATAGCATAAAAGGTTCAAATGTTGCCCGATGATGGGAAATAAATTAACTGTACATTTGAACATGAATGTAGAGCTTAAACTCATATACACAAGACCAAAAGGGCGTTAAAATGACTGGTGTTGAGAGTCAGAAAATCCTGTGAATGGCAAATAAATATTATCATTCCCTGCTCAAACACATACACAATATTATCTTAGAACCAAAATAAGTATACTAAACAGTCTGAATTTAGAATTTAAAACTAATCCAGAACAGCTTTAACATACATGACAAGATATTACAAGAAACCAGATTTGCTTTCAAGACCTGAAAGATGGTGAAGCAGCTCAAAACCTTTTCACTTGTACTGAAATGCCTGCAGGAGACATTCTTTATCAAATTGTAACAAATGAGTAGTTGTGTGTCAAAAGCATGCACATCACAAAGCCAACAGACATGACTGGGGCACATTCAAGCTTGAAGGGAGATGTAACTCCTCCCTGATGATACCTTTAATCAGTATCAAGATGCTAGCATTTATAGCGGGTTGTTATATTTATAGCTGATCTACTTATTATCTAAGTATCACCTGTTTTGATGATTGGTGAAACATAAACAATTCCTAGTCCAAAAAGAGAATATCTGGAAATCAATTGTGGGGTTATGGAAAGTTATACTTCTGAGCCTGTATTCAGGAAATGCTGCAAACAATTGTTGAGGACTAACTGAATGAATGTAGTTCCTGATTTATCACAACAGCTCTGTACCTTTTAACACCACATAGCCATGCAATAATACAACTTCTTTGATCCAGTCAGGTAAATTAATCTTATGAGAGATTCCATGGTGGTTATATGTGGGCGGCCACAGCAAAAGGATGCAGTTGTCGTCTCCTACATGTAGCTCATTGTATAGACGTGGTCAATGTATTCCCGCACTACAGTTGAGCAAAACACCTTTTTCAGTACAGTGTATTTTCGGCCAAAGTTCAAAAAATGTATGTATGTTTTAATATTTTCAAACTACATAGTAAAAATATGAAATCCTGCAAATTTCACGATTATTGGAAAATTAGAAGTAATTAAAAAGAATAATTGAAAATCGCATATCGTCATGTTTTACCTAACATGAAATCAGTGGCGACACATGGTCAACCAGATTTACGCCCGAGGATGGCTATAATACATGTTGGGATATGACACTCTGTCATTAAAAGTGAATACCACTCATTTGCATTGACACAACAGGACACGCCTGCTGTTAGTGATCAGTGTAGATCAATTATCGCGTCTCATTTTTTAGCTGCTGTGGTTTTTGCAGTGATACGATATCGGCAAAAAATCTTCCCCTATTTAAAAGCGTTGAAATTTCATTACGGTCTGATCTCGGGTTTATTTCTAAGTTTATTAGAGTTTTACATATTCAATGTTGTTAAATCGGATGCTATTTTAAAGAGGACTTACTAGAGATTATAAATGTTTAAGAATAATTATTCAAATACCTTTAAATAATTGGAAAATGAATTTTTTCTGTCTAAAAAAAGGAAATAATATCAAATGTAGAAAGTTCACATATGACAATGACCGTATTTTGAAGAGGAATCTTAAAATGTCAACTTCAAATCATATAGATAAGTCACGCTCTAGAAATCCCAATGTTTTGTACCTTTCCACAAGACGCAAGAGTCATGCCGGCTCGATAGCAGTTATACCACGGGTAGATTATTCGGCAATCAATCAACAGCGATACGCTCAGACCATTATGACTTGCAAAGTCCCCGTATACAAGTTAGGAAGATACCAAACATTTTTCGTACACATGGTAGAGACTGATGGGGGTAATCGGACTGAATGGTGGGTTTTGATTTGTGTTTGTATCATAAAAAGGATTACCAATAGGCTCAGATGATAATTGAATTGATTTATTAATAAAGCGTGAACTATAAACAAAGTATACGCGTAGTATTTATTATATTTTGTAAAATGCATTTACTTTAAGTTTACCATGATTAACATCTGGGGTATATTTTCAATTCCTATTGTACAAATGGAATGGTCCCTGCGCATGCGCATATTACATATTTATGGACTTATGACCCTATTTCAAAAACTATTTGCTTTTTTTCAATTTTTCTTTCAGAACCGTGTTCAGAGTGTTATTATCTTTATTTTAATGTATTATTTGTCACAAGGGGTTGAATATTTCTGTTTAGCCGTGTGTCGCCATCAATCACCACTAAGTATCAAATGAGACTTTTGCTGTTTTTGACCCCAAATTATCAAAATATCCTGAATATTTGATTTTTTTGTTTTTTATTGTTGAGGTAGAACACCGGCTCTACAAAACATATCAAGGAAAATAAAGGTGTTTCACATTTGTTTTGCCACTTAAAATTACCCTCGGAAATTCGATTTTTACCGTTGGCGTGTTGACGATCTCTACATTGTAGCATATCTGATGTACAGTAGTTATATACATCAGATATGCTACAATGAGCAACATGTACGAGCTGACAAGTGCATCCTTTTCCCGCTGCAGCGCCCACGTGTGTCAAAAGCATGCATGTTGCAAATGCAACAGTCATGAGTCTGACACATATGATCTTGAGAGACATTAACTCCTCCTACATGGTTCATACATCAATTTAGTCTCAAGATGCTGCTACCATTTATGACAGGTGTAATTATCTACAGGTGATCTATTCAATAAAGCAATACTATAAGATTTTGATCAAAAAAAGTTTATAATAAAAACAGCATAAAATAAAGGAATGTGACTATCTTAAAGCGTTTTCAAGTGTATTTTGTGAAAAAAATTGTTTGACCACCAAAAATGGATAAAAGCATATGAATACTTTCCTATACTAATAATACATGTTGAATTAAATTTGGGATCCCAAATTTAATTCCACATGTATTAGTATAGGAAAGTATTCAGATCCCAAATTTAATTCAACAAATGGCCATGACAGAAAAAGTAAGCATCTTTGAGCCGAACTGTTTGGAAGGTATTCATATCTACCCAAAACAAACCTAATTAGCCCCAAAAAAGTCATGGGTGGCAGGGGGCGCTTCATTTTTAACACTTTATAGTATTGCTTTAAGTGACCTGTTTTGATGAGCGGTGAAATGCAAAACATTTTCAAGATTCTGACTTTTCCTAATTTCTATCAGATATAGCTATATAATAATATTATGTCCTTTTGAAAGCATAAATATGAATATACAAAATAAAAACAATAATCTAGACGCTCGTTTAAGCTCCCTGAGTTTTCCTGCATGCAAAATTTCATGACCCTGACTTGACTCAAACTAAAGCAACCAATTAAAGGGACTGGCCTAGATGCTTCCCGCTACTTTTTACCAACACATTTTGTTACATGAACATGTTTATAGTAATAACCTACTAGTAGTTTTCCACGATTTTTTAATAACTATTGTTTATCAAGTTTAATTATTTGTCTCCAGAGAAAATAAAAGGGATAATTAAGTAACCTGAACACTTTGTTCACACCTTTAAACCTACCAAGAGAGAGTTGCAACTGATGACCTCATCAATCAGTCAAGATGACCATATCAGAGAGTAAGAGTTATTATTTATTTGCAGGTTATCAAGCAGCTCACTTTTGAATGAAAACTGGAGAGTGCTCAACATTGTAATATGGTGCATTCAGAGTCCAGCGATCTCATCACTCTAACATCGCTCAACATTTACCAAATACGCAGTCCCTAGATTTTAAAGTACACTACAAGTAACACGTGTAAACACTAAGTATCAGTAGATGTTGCTGGACTCAGAATGCACCATTAGAGATCTAGGGAGGTTGGAGCCTTACAAAATGTTAATCAGAACTAAGTAAACACTTTCTTCAGGAAAATTTCACAAGTAATCTATTTAGCATACAGTTTTGACTAAAAGCTCCATTTTTAAGAAACTCTTTTGTCCCAAGAAGAGAGCATACACAAAAACAAAAAGACAAGTGTCTCTTTTTATTTGACATGTAGTGCAAGTTAAAAAGCCGTGCTAATGTGACAAAAAAAGATGTACATGGCTGTTTAAATTACTCAATTATGAGTAAAATGACAATAAGGAAAAAAAAGATTAAAAATATAATAATATGCTTTTTAAAACACAGAAACTATGCATGGTAATATAACTTTTTAGTAGTATATAGAAAGAGAAAGCTTGAATTTCAACAAATTGACATGATGGCTTTTTCGTGTATATTGCTTCGGAGGTATATTGTATCAAATGTCAAATATTGATGAATACAGCAAACACATCAGATGCATATCTGGGAATAGCAAACATGATTTTGACATTCTAAATCTAAAAGGAAGATCTGCTCCTTGGTAAAGAAACCTATCAATCAATGAAAAATTATCTGATAAAAGGAAAATTTGTACAGTGATGGTGTATAAATAAGTGAACAAGAGAGGGCATTGGAGTGCTCAACAAGTCTATATTTTAAATAAATGGATTTTAAAAACAATGCCTCAAGGATGATTTCATCAGTATTTACTTATGAGACAAGTCAAATGCACGTTTATTGAATTTTCCAAAATAGATACTGATATATCAGTTTAGGAAAATGGTTGACTTTCAACATTTGATACGGTGATTTGTTTGTGTATTGCTTAGGAGAAGTACATGGCATCAAATGTCAAATGTTGATGAATATAGCAAACACATGATGCGTGTCTAGGAAAAGCAAACATGACATTGACATTCTAAAACTAAACAGAAGATGAACTCCTTGGTTACCCCATCAATCAATGAAAAGTAATCTGATAAAAGGGACATCTGTTAAGAGCAATAAGAGTGGATAGCAAAACGAGAAAACAGAGAGGATATTATTTAACATTTGACACAATGATTTCTTTGTGTATTGTTTAGGAGGTATATGGCATCAAATGTCAAATGCTGATGAAGAAAGAAACATATGAGATGCATATCTAGGAAAACCAAACATGAAATTGACATTCTGAAACTAAAAAGAAGATCAACTCCTTGGTAAACCCATCAATCAATGAAAAGTAATCATTCAATTTTGCAACAGGTCTCCAAATTAAATAATATGGACCGTGACACAGAAAGTCTATTTGTCTTACTCGGAGCCAGTAAAATAAAATGTTGCTCTTTATCGTTCTTGAAAATGCTTTAATTCAGAAATGTTCTGCCGTATCTCTTACTGTCTTCGGGTAGATAGAACCTTAAAGATACTAAACAAAGTGTTATGGAGGAAGCCAGAAAGTAGCAAAAAACATTAAAAAGAAAAAATAATTAGTGGTATAAGAGTTTATCCTTTAGTGTACACGAATTCTGTAATCTCATTGGTCAAACATACCTTAAACAAAACCTGTATTCATGTTTTTCCAAAATAAAAATAAGCCAAACCCTGAATATAACTCGTATTCCGTGACTCATACACAAACGCTACATTGCTTGCTATCAAATGAACTAAAAATGTGTTCGTGCGTCGTTAAAGCTTGCTGCGTAAGAGTGTATTGAAGCGTTCACGCAGTGGTCGTGACGCAAGCGTACACGCGCAGATCAATACGCGCACATCCAACCAGCGCGCGGCATGGCTGTGCCATGGGGCTTTCCATGCTTTGTTTATAAAGCTTTTTTGATTAAAATTTCGTTTTTGATGGTAAGTTTACCAACGAGATTACAGAATTCATGTACACTTAAAAGGATAAAATCGTTGCCCCCTGCTTGTTCTAACGAAATACGGGAAATATCTAGGGTCTGGTGCCATATTCCATTCGGCCTGTCGGCCTCATGGAATATAGCACCAGACCCTAGATATTTGCCCGTATTTCGTGAACAAGCAGGGGGTAACTAATAGTATACAATTCTAAGAAACCACAAAGGTGTGATCAAGAAGTCTCTAAGAGTTAATTAAATATATTTATTACAAGTCAAGTGAAAACATATCAAATCTCTGAGCTGGGTAGCTTTTAAAAATGCTAGACATTCCAAATTGTCTTGATGACTTGTTGTGCACTGTTTATGAGGTATATTGTAACAAATAAAGGTTGTCAGAAAATCCTGGGAATTCCATTCCCGTCGGTACGACTCTGTCCCAGGAAGAAAACAAGCACACTCGAATCCCAACAATGAGCAAATTTACTAAATACTCACAAGTGAGATGTTTGAAAAAGTCTTGAATTATATTAAGGATGGGTTATTCCGTGTATTTTCTCTTACGTGTAA
>JXSR01S000398.1:39293-50606 GCA_000969725.1 Ophiothrix spiculata
CCCTCCCACGGACCCAGCAATGAGCGCTGCTCTGGCGAATTTCACTGGGATTTTAGTTTGATTCAGAGAGTACCAGACATGGCATGCACTAAATTGAACAATATTGAGAGCCCGAAACATGGGCTATAACCTGTAGACTATTACGTCTATGCTGAAGTACTTAAAATTTCTAATAAACACAATGATGTCTATTTTTGAGTGGAAAATATGATTTTGGCACCAACATTTTTATGAAAATCATCTACTCTTTGTTGCCACTGTGAGTGAAGTATTTTGACCATTTCATAAAGTTTTTCGAGCAATTTGCAATGCAATGTGTTTTATTTTAAAAATGTCATATTGTGAGTATAAATTTGACCATTTTTTGGACTATTTAGAGGTGACACATATATATGACTCAAAAATTTAAGGCCCTTATTTGATGTTGATGGACTTTTTTCCTGATAAAATCAAGCCACCTTTAATAATTAGCATATCGATATACACCTATTTTGATGAATGATTTTTTTTTGGTCCAAGCTTATTGTTATTTGTTAAATCTAGAATACTTGTTACAGTTAATGAATATTGATTCTTTTCTGTATTCAGATGAAGTTCGTACCGGAACCTACCGTCAACTGTTCCACCCAGAGCAGCTGATCACCGGCAAAGAAGATGCTGCGAATAATTATGCCCGAGGACATTACACGGTTGGCAAAGAATTGATTGATCTAGTGCTGGATAGGATCAGGAAATTGGTGAGTTTTTGTAGCATCTTTTATCTTCAAACTGTATAAAATTAGCGGTTAGTGGTAATTCGTGACCATTCATCGAAAATGGTCATCATTTCAAGTCAGCGTTTTTAATTTTAATACCACACAATAAACATAAAAGTTATAATCTGATAAAGTTTTGATTTTCCAGATTTAAACAGTTATTGTAAACTTATTATGCCATAATTCTGAAGCCCCCTGCACAGTATTAGATATCATTCATTTAATTTGAAATTCAAGGTCCACATTTTAATTTTCCCACCAACCACATAGTTCTCCAATTTTTGGTTCTACATGTATGTTAAATTTTCATAGAGCCATTACATGTATGTATGAAGTAGACAAAATAGCAGCTGGAAAATTTGACTATGGAAAACAGCACAGTGCAAGAATACCTGGGGCAAATTTGTTTTAATGTAGATTTGGAAGGTTTTGGCAGATTTCCAAGCAAACTTGGAGAGTTGCAGTTTTGACATTTGATTGAAATGCATAAATTAACATACTCAGGAATCAGGATTCATCCATGCTGTTAAGGTGTAAAGGGCCCAAAGTCTCAAAAGATTCCTGAAAAGATTTCCTGCATGGACTCTCAATATACTACATAACCTGTTTAGAAGGAACATACATCATTTCTAGAGTGTGTTTCATAAAATAGTTAAATGCACCAGCATGCTAATATGCAATTAAATGTTGCCATTAACAGTGGTCCAGTTTAGCTGTCCTTGCATCAGAACTTTCCAAAAAATCATGGCTGGCTGTAACAAGATTAGTTGATTTTCCAAATGGTTAATAGTGATTTGTTAATAGATAAAGTTGTAGTCTCAAATTCAACCATATGTATATGATTTAATTTGCATGTATTTTATATATATTTTTACAGGCTGATCAATGCACTGGTCTCCAAGGCTTCCTGATCTTCCACAGTTTTGGTGGTGGTACTGGGTCAGGGTTTGCAGCACTGCTTATGGAACGTCTCTCCGTAGACTACGGTAAAAAATCCAAGCTAGAGTTTGCCGTCTATCCAGCTCCTCAGATCTCTACAGCTGTCGTTGAGCCATACAACTCCATCCTCACAACCCATACCACTCTGGAGCATTCTGATTGTGCCTTCATGGTTGACAACGAAGCCATCTACGATATCTGTCGTCGTAATTTGGATATTGAGCGCCCGACTTACACCAATCTGAATCGTTTAATCGGCCAGATTGTGTCTTCTATCACCGCATCGCTTCGGTTTGATGGTGCCCTAAACGTTGATTTGACAGAGTTTCAGACCAATTTGGTACCTTATCCAAGAATCCATTTTCCTCTTGCGACATATGCACCTGTAATTTCTGCCGAGAAGGCCTACCATGAGCAGCTGACTGTTGCTGAAATCACTAATGCCTGTTATGAGCCTGCCAATCAGATGGTGAAATGTGATCCTCGTCACGGCAAATATATGGCATGCTGCTTGTTGTATCGCGGCGATGTTGTCCCGAAAGATGTCAATGCTGCCATAGCTACCATCAAGACCAAGCGCACCATCCAGTTTGTCGACTGGTGTCCCACTGGCTTCAAGGTCGGTATCAACTACCAGCCACCAACCGTTGTTCCGGGTGGTGATTTAGCAAAGGTCCAGCGTGCTGTCTGTATGCTGAGCAACACAACAGCTATTGCTGAAGCCTGGGCTCGTCTGGATCACAAATTTGATCTGATGTATGCAAAGCGTGCCTTTGTCCATTGGTATGTCGGTGAGGGGATGGAAGAGGGAGAGTTCTCAGAGGCACGTGAAGATCTAGCTGCTTTGGAAAAGGACTATGAAGAGGTTGGTGTGGACTCTGTTGAAGGCGAGGGAGAAGCAGAAGGCGATGAAGAGTATTAAATAGGTGATTGACAATTAAATTAAATTCACTGAGTGTAAAATTTCAACATTTAAGATGATTGATACAATCTTATTCTTATCTTGTCTCTTAATAGTTTGATGTGGACTCTGTTGAAGAAAGAGAAATAGAATACAATTGTGAAGTATATTTGAAGTTATCAATTAATCTAGAAGTAGAAGGTAAAATTTTAAGATTATCTAAAGTACAGGAATCTTTAATTTCTCGTCTCCAAATAGTTTAGCAGCTAACAAAACATTTATGAAATGCACATTTATATTCAAGTTTGAGGTTAGACTGATATGCTACTTGGATCTTGGACCCTACAATAATTTGCATATTAGGGTGAATCAAAACTTGGAATGAAACAGAGAATAGTGGTCAACGTCATCAGATTACAGACAACTTGGAATTGTACTAAATAGCCAACTTGTCATAATGCATGAATACTGAAAACACGCACACTTGCTTTGCATGCAAGTTGGCGTATCATTCTCAACACCTGAGTTGATTTGGCAGGAATAACATGCAAATACTCCAAATTTCATGAATTTCAGCTCTTTGGCTGATGTCATCATTACATGCCCCATATGTAAAGTTTAAGATCTCCGCTCTTTATAGATGGTTTGATGATATGTTCTGACACTTCTGTCTTGTCCATGTTCTGATTCACCCTCAAAATGGGAAATATGCCCAAATTTTTATGCTATCTATTGTATCCCAAGGAGGAATTCATAATTTTAATAGACCAATGTACATGTACTTATTTCTCCAGCAAATTGATTATAATGTAGACTTTTTCAAATTTTGAACATCATGGGTTCAATATTTAATCATTTAATATAATCGTGTTTAATATGAACTTTTGTCGTGGTTCATAAAATTGTCAAAATCTTAAACCTTTGGCATCCAAGAAAATGTCTATAGCAATATTGTACATAAAGTAGGATACCCTTTAAAGCACCTATGCAACTTATTTATTTGAGAAGTTTGTTTGAATAAAATATAGTCTGAACCATTTATCAAGTATGTTTGTGTTTTATTGAGTATAAAGTACTGGCTCATATCATCAAACCATTAAAGAAAATACAATGATACAAGGTTTAAATCACTTGGATTTAAAAAAAAACCCACTGATTTAAATCAATTTTCATTTAAAATGTGTCTTTTGTCCTTTTTTCTTCTTTTTTTGACCGTTTTTTTTTTTTTTTTTTTTTTTTTTTTTTTTTTTTTTTTTTTTTTTCAATTGCAACATTTCAATTTCTCTACAAGCACTTTAGAGACAGTTTAAAAGAACTTACATCCCCTGAAGGATGATTTGAAAAATTTTCAATTTAATAATCTTCATTAGACATGTTAGATGCAAGTACACGATTATAAACATTTTCCAAACAACACCAATTTTAACAAATTCACAATTAACCTATCTTTTGAAACATGACCATCAAAAAGCACAAGTCATTAACAATCTTGTAGTTATTCTGTATAGTTTAAGCAAATGTTCACAATTTTGGAATTTTTTAGCTAATAATAATAATTGACTAACCCCAAAACCTTCATGCAAAAGTACTGGCATTTTGTTGATAAATCCAAAAGTGTTTCATTTTGTAATTACTGTTGGGGCTTGGCAATAATTACAACACAGTAGCCATAGAGGATTTTTAAGATGCTGAAAAGTTTTCAACATGAAAATGCATGGTCAGAATCAAGTGAAATTTTAAGCATACATTTATATTGTATATTTTATTATTATTTAGATAGAAAAGAGGCAAGGTTGTCATTCAAATCGGAATCAAGAATTACACCATTAGGCACTAATATGTAGAAGCTAATCATAACTTTAGATGACAATCCTTTGCTTCCAGAAACAATGTAAACATCAAGTGAAATTTTATTATTATTTAGATAGAAAAGAGGCAAGGTTGTCATTCAAATCGGAATCAAGAATTACACCATTAGGCACTAATATGTAGAAGCTAATCATAACTTTAGATGACAAGTCCACTCCTTTGCTTCCTGAAACAATGTAAACATCTTAACTGTTTAATTTTGGATGTGTGTTCCATTTTCGAAGCTTTGAACATGACCACTAGTTTCAGATATTTTTCAGTCCCAAGGCAGTTGCGAATCATGGGATACCAATTAAATCACTAAGGCCAAAAAAAAAAAAAACTCTGTCTCAGGTTCCTTACGCCCAAAACCCTAAGCGGTAATGTGGTAAAATTTTCATTTTATTTAGTGGATTATTTGTCAAATGTTAACATTTCAAAAGAATACTTGTCAACTGTATTTGGTCTAAAAGCAATTCAAATACAGTTTAAACCTGTTTTCTATGATCATGGTTTTTGAATTCTAAAAAAATAAAAAAAATCTGATTTTGCAAAGATTTTTGTTTCATTTTATTTAGTGGATTATTTGTCAAATGTTAATATTTCAAAAGAATACTTGTCAACTGTATTTGGTCTAAAAGCATTTCAAATACAGTTTAAACCTGTTTTCAATGATCATGATTTTTGAATTCTAAAAAAAATTAAAAAAAATCCGATTTAAATAAAAAAATTGTGATTTTAATCAAAAAAATCTGATTTTTTTTTTATTTAAAAAAAAAATCAAAAAAAAAAAACCTAACAAAAAAACACCAACCCTGCAATGATACCTCAAGTCTACTAAAACTCTTCTAATTAAGGGGTTTTTGCACAGACATTTTCAACAAAGTAGAGAAATTAAGAAAAAACAAAAGATTTACAGGGGAGATTCCAGGAACGTTGCCATTTTAATTCTGGCATGGAGGCAAAATTGGGGGTATTTGCAGAGATGTCACTTTTCAGGTTTTAACCTGAAATCAGATTTTTTAGAAGTTCAAACCATGATTTCATGTTTTTTATGTTCTCAAATGTACATATTTTCATATATTTTTGGCATTTTTTGAGTATCTTTTAAGAATTGATGGCATTTTCAGGTTTTTTTCAATGAAATCAGTGGCATCTCTTTATTTGGGTTTTCACCAAAGCTGTGTCGGAACTTGTCACAAGAACTTTTAGTGTCCATGATCTTTTGCGTCTGTTTTGTTTATTATAGGCTCACTGTCTGCGTAAATCTTAACACATTTATCCCGTGCTGAATAGATTGCACTTTACGCATCTCTGCTGAGGTCTTGGAAAACGCACAATAACAAATAAAGTGTCCGCTTACGGTTGGTCAAGATTCTGCTTGTCTAGATTGGATTCGAATACCCCCAATGAGCTCTATAGCTGACTACGCCATTACATTGGCCGGTATCCAAAGCTTGGTATGTTCCCTGTAAATCTGCAGAAAAAACAGTTTAATAATTGTAATTTTTTGCCTTTTTGAACATAAAATTCACGATACAAAGTAAAGATAATGGCTATGTTTACATGTCTGTAGAAGTGTTAAGTAGGCCCTATGTAACAATCAAAAATTACAAGCAATTTCATAAATTTAGATAGGCTATTATATAATAACTCATCGTGAGATAGGCAGGAATATAAAGTGAGATGGGCAAAAATATTTTTGCCTAATTGACAATGTGTTGTGAGTTGGGCAGAAATATACAGTGAGATAGGCAGTAGGCTAAAGTGAGATAGGAAATTTTATCTTCAATAAGTCGCAGACTTGAGTTAGTAAATTGTTATTATGACTTTGTAAAACATGATCAAGGTCATACACATTTTTAATTTACTCACAGTAGGTGTCCCTTAATCTAAAATCTAAATTTGGTCAAAATGTTAGATTGGCAATATAATTTTATAGCGTAACAATATACCGTACATTTTTGACAAAATCTGAAATACATTTTCGGGTAGAAGTATCAAACTTTCACAGTATTTTTGTATTTGAAAAGAATTAACTGGTTATGGTCAGGTTACTTTGTTGTAACCATGGTGAAATGATGTGTCTTGATGATCATTTCCTCTGCAGGTGGTGTTAAAGGCAAGATAATAGAGACTTCATTTATCTCATGACTAGATCTATTCATCATGGTACTGTCGGACCACCTGATTCTTACAAAGGTGGCGGCTCCATAAAAATGAACATATTCAATGACAAATTCGGGGGTTGAGCTATTTGGTACAAAAGTGGTATAGGGGCATGCCACAGATTCGGGTAGCAATATTAAGCAAAATCTAATATCTCAATCGGCCCTTTATATCTTCACAAAATTTGGTATTTTAATGGATTTATATCCCACAAAATTTGAGTATTTTTTACAAATGTCAGAAAATGTATTCCAAAATTGTGGAATTCTAATTTTTGTATAAATTTGATTCAAAATGTCTTAAATTTGGTACATAGATGGGCTCCCTTTTTTTGAAAATTTGAATTTTTATGGATGGCATTTCAAATTTCCCACAGGCACGTCCTTTCAGAAATCAAATTTGAGTAATCTCCCTCCCAATGGGACTATTCATGCGGCATTGGGGCGAGGAGTTATTTTAGTGGAAGGGAATTTATGGAAGAACAGACATTCATTTTTTAATGTAAATGCCTTGACTATTATCCATGGTGTTCTTTATGCATGGTTTCACAGGAGAGAATGTTTGATGGATTCTTGTTTGATAACCTTAAAGGTCCCATGAAATAATATTTCAAGTTCATTTTAAAATAAAGCTTAGTGGTCATTGAAAACAAAACAATTTAGTTCATTATCATTTTGGGCTTTGTTTTAAGAAAAACAAGTAATAATGATGCAACTTGTGACAAGTCTAGCAGGAGGGACAGAAACACATTCAATATTAGGCACCACTTTCTACGTCATATGCGGTGATTGTTAAGAGTATTGGTCTATCAGTGTATCAGTGAATAGAATCAATAGAAAATTCAAGGTGACTGGTTTGAATCTATTCATGGTATACTTACTGATCAGATTGATAAATCAATATCACCACTAATGGTGCGATTTGTTGTGTGTTCTTTTTTCGGGCCCTGTATTTTGCAATGGAATGTCCCACAGAGGCTTGTATCAGGATTATCTTCCTAGGGAAATAATTATAAATCATATTCCACACAACGAAGTGACAATCAGTGAAAAAATCACTGACCATCCAGGATTCGAACCTGGGACCTTATGTGGAATATGATTTATAATTATTTCCCTAATTTGACCACATGTTTAACCTTCGTTTCTGATTATCTTAACACAAGATTGTCATGAGAACAGACTATGGGTCTAATAACTGATCTGTTTGATATTAGTAAGGCATAATGTTTGTTATTGGTTAGTCTAACAGATGTTAAAGGGGCATTGGACAAAATTTCATTTGTGGATGATTTACACTTAATGTGTTAACAAATAACAGTTAGTTACAAAATATTAGGAATTTTTTTTATCAAAACCTTCATAGATGTGTCATGTAATTTCATTTCAATTTGTTTCTAGATTGATGTAGTTCAATGTTAAAATCAGCTGAAAATGGAATTTTTATAAGGCAAAATGTCATAAATTTATGATATTTATGCTGAACATGGATAGCTCATAATTATTTTTTTTTTCCATTTTATATCTAGATTTATGTAGTTCAACAAGTCGACTGAAAATTGACGAAGTAGCAGCAGCAGATAGTCTGAATGTGTTACTAATTGGAGCAGGTGATTGCAGACATATCCTCAAAACAATAGCAAGGGCTGCAAGACACAGGAAACGGCAACTCAATGTAAGGATACCCTCCTTCCCTCCCCCCCCCTACCCCCCGTGTAATCTATACTTTATATTTGCTGGTTGAAATTGCAATATGATTACACTTGCCATTCTGTTTATCTTTTGTATAAACTTGTCATTCTTGAAGAGGGGTCCGCTCGCCAGTCCGACGACTCGCTAGTCCGAAGGCGCGCTAGTCCGAAATGTTATTCAATAGAGAAAATATAACCTTGAAAAAGACTTGCTAGTCCGAAAAAACAGCTCGCTAGTCCGAAGGTTCGCTAGACCGAATATGAAAATAGGCTCGTCAGTCCGAATTTTATAAACAACTCGCTAGTCCGAATGTTAAAAACAGCTCGCCAGTCTGAATTTAAATAACAGCTCGCTAGTCTGAATTTCAAAATAGGTTCATCAGTGTTTTCAAAGATTCAACTTTATCCTTTTGGGTACATGAATTCTGTAATCTCATCATTTTGTCAAACACATTCTGAACAAAAACTGCACATACCGGTAGATATTGTTTGTCCATTTGCTCCCCTTAAAAAATGCTTGAAAAAGTATTATACAAGCTAGTCATTTTGATAACATAAGATTTTGATCAAAAATGGTTTATGGTAAAAACAGCAAAAAATGGAGAACCATGACTATCTAAAAGCATTTTCAAATATATTTTTTGAAAAAAATTGTTTGCCACCAAAAAAAATGGATAAAAAGCACATGCATGCTTTCCTATACCAATACATGGGGAATTAAATTCGGGATCCCGAATTTAATTCAACAAATGGCCATAACAGAAAAAGTAAGCATCTTTGAGCCAAATCGTTTGGAGGGTATTCATATCTACCAAAAACAAATCCTATAAGCCCCAAAAATCAAAAGTCGTGGGTGACAGGGGGCGCTTCATTTTTAACACCTTTAAATAGTATTGCTTTGACGCTTTTTAAATCCTACAGCTATCAGCATGATATGTGTAAACCATACATCAGGTACCAAATGATATTGGTCACCCAATGCTTGCATGTAAACAGCATTTTTATTTCGAAGAGCACAGTAAATTCTGAAGTTGATTATAGATTGCTTATGGCTATGCTATCCCAACATTATGTTGGCTGCACTGTTGTACATGTCTATGAAAAATAGCCATACTTTCAACACAAAATTTAGACCTTTTCTGTATTATTTCTTGAAAACATTCTGGTATTGTGCTTATTCATTTATTTATTGATTTATAGATTTATCTGTCTCATTTATTTTTTTATTTATTTACTTAATTTTTTTATATTTTTTCATTTTATTTTATTTATTTTTTGGCAAAAATCTAGTCAAAAATGTGTATCTGATGATGATTGGTGAGTATCTGTAAATGTTTGACATCAGTCAAATCAGAATAATAGTCAAAACTGCTTCTATTGAAATTTATTTAAAATATCCTTCAACCAGGAATGATTTATCTGCAATCTAAGAAAAATACAATTACACATGAATTTTTAGTTTGTGTTGTTTTCCTTTTCCAGTTTTACGTCATAGAAAACAATCATGAAGTGTATGCCAGACACCTGTTGCTATTATCTCTATGCCTGGAGCCACCAGAGAAAATGGGATTACAAGAGAAGACCGAGATGTTTTTGGAATTGTTTGGAAATACCTTGATTAGACAACAGACTAGTGACTACATGGTCTCAAAAGCTACCCAGTTTATAAAGTAAGTCTTAGGATGCCTTGGTTGCCTCTATATAATTCATATGAAACTATTGAGGCCAATAAAATACAACATTTCAAAGTCCGAACTATAATATTCCACCATATATTGTTTCTCAACAGAATGGTGACAGACATTGAGTACATGCCAGAGGAAATGCCAACTTAGACTCGACATCACTGATATTCAAAGAGTCAGCAGAATGGTCATACACTTTGACTAAATTTCAGAAAAGATGTAATTTCAGATTTGAGAGTCCCCCACCCACCCGTTGAGTATACTGGGGTTACACTACACCTTTATTTGTTTCTCATCAGAAGGGTACAGACGTATAGCTACATGTCAGGGATGATGCCAGTTATGAACCTGGTAGCACTGAATTTCAAAGGTCGTCCCCGCCCTTCCGAGTAGATTAGGGTTATGCTAGATATCTAACACTGCAGTGTTGTTGTTTCTTATCAGAATGGTAACAGATTTTGACTACATGGCAGATGCGATGCCAATCATGGATCTGACATCACTGAAATTCAAAGAGCGGGATCATATGGAAGCCATCTTTAAGTTCTGGAGAAATCCTGATAGAAGATCCTTTGATGTAGCAAAGTTGTGGTATGTACAAAAGTATATAGCTGAGTATTTATGACAAATACATAGCAAAATACATTTACAAGGAGTATTTTGTAATACCCATCAGTCTTAAGCTCGGCACTGAATTTAAAGGGCTACTTTCACATGCCCCCAAATTCAGTCTGAAAAGTACCTGGCATAAAGCCAAAAGAAGAAACAAGTCTGTTTCCTAGCAGGTCTAAAAATTGCAATGCGGAATGTGTGTTTTTACAAATCTTGAAACAGCAATGCGCACCGTGTTTTTGCCAGCTGATTACTCAATGCGTCACTTTTGTGCTTTTTCCCACTTTTTTCGTACATTGAAATTAATATTGGCAAAATTATAGTCCAGTTCAGAAGTCAAAGAGGATCTGAATTGAAGTTTGTTTGTTTTCATGGAGTAGTCTGATAATACCGGGACTGTTCACTTATGTCAATATTTCTATTTTTTTATACAAGTAGAAGAGGGGGAAAAAAGCTACGCATGATCACGCGTAGCTTTTTTTAAAAAAGGAATGTATGTTGGTCATGGGAAACAGACTTGTTTCTTTTATTGGCCTTTTAATATTGACTATATTACTGTGTTTGAATTAGAGGTGGGCTATACAAGGGTAAAAAAAGGGTGATGTTTCAAATCATTTTGTCCTAACTCTTATTTGATGCAACTTGATCCCCTGAACATTTTGACACCAAATTTGTCAAAATCAGACAAAAAATAAAAAGGTGCCGCCCAAAAAA
>JXSR01S000400.1:1930-14736 GCA_000969725.1 Ophiothrix spiculata
CAAGTAGGGACTTCCCCTTAATGTACACAATCAATTATAAGTGAAGTGTTTACGCGTGCAGAAGCACGTAGAAGTACAAAGGTCGTGTGCCACTCTCTTTAATGGCCATTTAAATATTATGTTTGACTTATGGTAATAATAAATTACATATTCAGGGGCATGTAACAAGGGGGAGTTTCTTTTCTGGAAGTGTATATTAATCTAACCTGTTTTGTAATGTTCCTGTTGGTTGAATAGCAAGTAGTATAGAACAATCCTTAGAAGTTCCTGCCACTAAAAACTCTCTTATCTTGTGTACCATTGTCTCCATGCTAATATTATCCAGATCATTTGGTGTTAGAATTGCTGATGGCTTATAATCCATTTGTCCTAAATTAAATTCCTTATCACTGAATGGCCAGTCGAGTTGATGACTTTCCCTGCAATGGAAGATAACAGAATGTGAACAAATATGTGCAAATAATAAACATAAATGATGCTGTTCAGTGGTATGAAGGCAGTGTTCACATTATTTTGGTGCAAAACATGTACTTATGTAAAAGATGATATATGAAGCTATATAAACTAAAATTACTTTGTTTGAGCTTACAAAAATCAAATAACCAAACAGAGCAGCTTCGAAACACCACTGTGGAGATATATTAATTTGTTTAATGCTGAAGTTGAATCCATTAATAATTCAGGAGATTAATTAAAACTATTTTAATGTCTTATCAATGGTTTATGTCAACAGAAATAGGTACATATTTCATGAGAGTACCTCCAAAATAAAAAGCAACCTTTCAGTAAACATTTTCCTTACCTACTGATATCTCCTTTCTCTATAGCTTGTGTGATCTTTTTATACAAGGGAAAGATTCCTTCAATATCCATATCGTCCAGCATTTGTATTTGTTTTATAACGTCCAGTACACATCCCTGTGGTAATTCCACAATTTGACTGCCTGTTGTAATGCACAAGTGAAAAGAAAATACAATGGAAGAGTTATTCATAAATTAGTTTAGTCTTTCTTCAAGACCTTGATTGATTTTCATTATCACCCTTTTTTATTTTTGTTATACCGCCCTCATTTTGACCTCCGTGGTTGTGTTTGAATCATTTTGCGAGCGCCGAAGGCGCTCGCAAAATCGCTGGCCTCCGGCGAAAGGCTCGATTCGCTCGCCTTTTGCCTCCAGCAATGTTTCGCGCCTTCGGCGCTCAATGTTAGTGATTATTATCAAATCGAGTCTTTGGCAAAGACTAAAATTAGTTCAAAAGTTTTAACCTTTTTTTAAAGAACTTTAATTACAGAATACAAATAATTTTTTATATTCATGGTTGATACCAGGGGGGTTGATAACTTTGTTTGTCAAATAATAAGCGAAGGGAGCGTGGCCGAGCGGTTAGGGCACGGGACTCGTAATACAAAGATTGTGGGTTCAAGCCCCGGTGGCAGCACTGCCGGTCGGACCATGTTTCCTTGGGCAAGAAACTTAACTCTAATTGCTCCGTGGTTCAGAAGTCACGTAAAGCCGTTGGTCCCCTGTGCGAATGCTCCTTCTTGGGGGGCTGCATAGAGTGTATACTGGGTGAGTCTATCAACAACATATGTGTACACATTCATGGCTGTGAAACACAACATAATTTAGTGTATCAAAGACAAAGTCCAATATCTTACCTCTTTTATTTGTCACCTTTGTTTCGTCATAACATGATGCTTCACAAAGCTGACTAGAATTATTTTGAGGAACACCACACTTTATAATTGGAGCATCTTCCCTAGTGTCTAACAAAACCTTAATGATTATGTCTTGAAAATTCTGTAACACCGCACTGAAATAAATTAGAATATAAGTATAATGTTAGTTAGTAGGATTAAAAAACTGAAATTGAAAAAAAGGTATAAATATTGACTCTCTGTTGTGACAAACTGATCACCAGTTACATGGATAGGGTCATGCTTATTAGGCTCATATGTGAAAATTCTAAAACAAAATTTTGCATAAATAGTATGGTTAAAAATTCCAAAAATAAAACTTTTATTGACAGCAGGACAATTTACTAAAACTTCCAGGGCTCTTCCCCTTGGCCACCATAAGGGCCTAAGATGGGACTCTACTCACTTATTACAGTAGAAACTTGTTATAACGAAGTTGCTGGGGACAGACAAATTACTTCTTTATATCCAAAATATGATCCAGCTTCCAGCGGTATAACACCACCTTTTGAGACACTTGGTCAATGAAGATCAGGCCAGCGTTTCTAATCCTTCCCAATAGCGTCCCCGCTCATCGAGTTCAAAAAGGTCTAGCATCATGGCGTCATTGAAAGCTCCCCAAGGTGAGCATAATTTTATGTTTTGAGAAAGAAATAATTACTTTAAAATATGATCTAGTCTAACAATCTAGCTATGCAACTGAATGACAAAAATTAATTATCATGCTCTATCTACAGAAGCTGAGAATTATTGTGGGAAATCATCAGAGCAAATTATCTTTAAAATAAAATAGTGAAGTACAATACACTATAGAGAATAGATGGCAGTGATTATCTTACCTTCCTAGAGTGTTTCCATTGAACTCTTCTGACAAACCAGATTCTCCAAAGAAGTCCTTCAAATTGTGATACAAGTTTTGTTTATCATTAGCTGTTGGGTTCCTTTTATCCGGTGCCAAATAGAGAGGTTTCCCATCCTGTGAACAATCAAAATGTAATATAGCTGCTTGAATAGAGCTTGATCCAATTTTTAAAAATTAAGTTTTTAACGTCATATAAAAAACGAGTACTCAAGAGGTCTAAGTTTCAAATTTCAACTAAAACGGTCAAACCATTTTGATTTTATGGCCAATTTTGTATATCAGAGCTGCCTATACGTTACTGTGTAAAATTAATTATGGTTACCATAATTAAGACACATTTTCGTGTATAACTTCAAAACGGAACATAACTCAGCTGAGAAATTTCACATGGGTTATGAGAAAAATATGAGCAATATTTTAGTAACAAAATCCCAAGAAGTTTGAAAAAAAGTTGAAGCAATTGGACCATCTCCTTTAACCCAGGCCTTTAACATTGAGAATCAATGGAAACAGTGTGAAATGATTAATAAAAATATTATTCTTCAAATATCCTGTGACAAGAGAGGTCAAACCACATTGCAAACAAATCCAACAGAAACATCAAAGCAAACACAAATTGTTTTTTAAACGTTACAAAATCAAAACATTTAGAAATATATCTTAATGGTTACAAAATGTTTTGTGTTTGTTGGTATAAACCTCTGCAACAAGCTACAGTGATACCAAAAAAGCATGGTGAAGGGAGGCTGTATTTGCACAAGGTGGTTTGTCCATCTCAATGTTGGACCGATTAGACCACATTTTTGTAATGTTTGCACCTCCCTTCGTATGAGTCCGACCACAAAAAGCCGCAAAATCAATTACCATATCCTGGCATAAGTGTGGATTTCTACCGCCAGCATGTTTGCTCCTCTCAATGTCTCCATACAAAAAAGAGAGTATGCGTGCTGCTATTGTTGATGACAAGGTAAGAAGCTTAAGTTGAAATTATTTTACAGGGGCATTGGACAAAATTTTAGATTTTATTTGAGGATGATTTACACTTCATATGTTAGAAAATGACAATCAATTACCAGATATCAGGAAAATTTTGATCAAAATCTTCAGAAAAGTCAAAAATTTTAATTTTATTTTGTTTGTAGAACTTGGGTATGAGGCTATTCTGTAAACTTATTTATTGATGTTATAAATCAAGAAAGAGACCTAAATTTGTTTGTAAAAACATTCTTTTAACATCATAGATTGCAGATAAATCAAAAGAAGTTTTGAGTTTTCATTATTATATTAGGGCAGTATTTATTGTTGTCGACAACGATAATTAAAAATAAAAGAATGTCTAAATATTTTAATATGTAGGATTTGAATTTGACAATGAAACATTCTTACCACTAATACTTCAAATGATGCAACAATCTAAAGATGCTTGGGGAAAAAATTGGGGATGATGCAAAACTTGTCCAATGCCCCTTTAATATGCTTGTGTCTAATTAGTGTCTTTATTTTGTCCAAACAACATACTGCTGGTATCTTGCCTAATACGTCAATAGCGTTATGTTAGCTGATCCAAACTTTATTTACTTACTTTAAATATTTTCAGATTATTTTGTGGATTTTGCAGTAACTGATGCAAAGCATACTTCATTCTATCAGAATTCCTGCAATAGAGAGAGAAATTATTCGGCCAATATAATTGCCCGGGTCCACTCAAGTATAATGTTGCAGGCATAGCATGACTACAGTTTTTCAAAACACCCCATATTCACACCCTAAATCGGGATTTTATAGATACTGTTATCATACTAGGGTTTGAAAAAGTACCCTATTTCTTGAAAATTGCCCCAAAATTGCTGTTTTTTATACCTTAAACGGTGTCATCTGATACACCCTTCAGCCCTAAAAAAAAACCTAATGCACCTTTTTCTTGGTCACGCTATGCCTGCAACATTATATTTGAGTGGCCCCCCGGGCAATATGGTAACAAAGTCTTGCTTTAAATAATTCCATTATAAATGTTGCGTCACTTTGATATCCACTGTTCAGTGATTCAGATAAAAGAGTAAAATTAGACAAATGAAAGTATTAGTTAGATTAATCCACTATTTATTAAATATAATCAACTTAAAGTTTCAGATCTCTGTAAAATGAACATCGGTACATTCATGTATAAATACAGTCATAGCTTATTACCAGATTCATTCAATAATATCTTTAAGACAAATGCAAATAACCATAATTATGGTACTAGAAATGCTAATAACTTTGAATTTCCTAAGGGTAAACTTGAATTCAGTAACAAATCAATTTCATACCAAGGAGTTAAGATCTGGAATAACATACCAACAAAAATTAAAAGCAGTGATAATATTAAGTCTTTTAAAAACTCTTATAAAAAATCTATTGTATCAGATTACACAAAGATGGAAAAAGATTCATAAAATATGTAAATATATATTTTCACCTTTTATCATTTTCATTATGTAAGAACATTTGCTGATTAATGAAGTACCTTAAATTGTAACATCCCATCCTTTCTCTCTACTCTGTGGCCACTGCATTGTGGATTGAGAGGATGGAATATATCATAGTTTTAGTATTTAACATAAACTTTGTAAATAATCAAAATGAAATAATCATAATGAAACATCCTGTCCTTTCTTTCAACTCTAGCTGTGGCCATCGCATTGTGGAATGAGAGGACAGTATGCTAAATTTATGATTCTTTGTAAATATCGTGTATAGTTATCTAGATATTCGGAGTCTGGGACCCGACAGGCTTAATGCTTATTTCCCAGTCCTCCTCCACAATCTTTGATACGGTCGATAATTGTTCTATTTTTTGATATGTTGTTACTGTAATTTTACATATGTGGAATAAATAAATTCTTATGTCAATTAAAGGTTACAGGAAAAGAAAATATAAATAATTTCATATACATTCGTTTTAACAAAACTAAGTGGAAAACACCAATGTAAAATTTTAACAAAGCACAAATAGTCAACAATACTCAAAACAACTTTCAAATATAGCGCTTTTTTGATGACCTCGAAAAAACGATCAATCTGAACTGCTCGACTATGATGCTTACATACCTCGATAGCTTTGTCTCTACGCCGCGTCATGCTTTGTATCTTCTGGTTTTTTGATATTGTACATTGTACAGGCAAAAAGTACAAAGCGACAACTAGTATGAAGCAAGGTAGGATGACGTGGGTAAGTGTATTTTAAAGATCCACGGATAATAAACATTACATATAATAGTTTACTGGGTGTGTATTCCAGGGTCTTATGAAACTCTTCATACACTAACAAGCGTCATCTGACCTTGCTCACTCAGCCAGTGCACAGAGATTGTTTTTTTTTCGAGGTCGTCAAATACAGGTTTGTGAGGCGGTATATTTGAAAGCATTTATGAGCATCATTTACTATTTGTGCATAATTGGAATTGTATATTTTTGTTTTTGTTTTGTTATAACATATTTATAAAAATTACTTGATTTTTTCTTTTCATGTAACCTTAAGTTTTTAACACCTACATATCATTATTAATTACAATCATGAGTACATGGTACTTCTGACAATTAGAATCAGTATAATCACTAAATTAGAATGAAAATTCTAGAATGAAGCAGTTATCTGCTTTATTTTAATTTAAATAATACAGATCCAGAAAACATGGGCGAAATGGTTTCAAAACTCCTTTCCTAAATTTCACTAATGATCTTTTGTGAACAGTTTCTTTAAGAGATATTCTTATGCACTAGCCAACTCTAATTTCTTCTTTTGCCACTTACCCTGAGAACAAGTCAATAGGACAATATCTGCTGATGCTGCTCCATGAACCATGGTTCACCTAGCAAAATAAGTTACAAGATAAATCGTCATGTGAGTGCAAGAAAGTTGTATCTGCAATGGCTGCCCTAAGTTATATTTATTTTACACATTGTAACAAGAATGTGAAAAATAAAAATGTTCCAGTCTTATGTCAGTGGTTCTTGAAATGGTTCTTCAGGTTACGGTGTCACCTGAAGAACCATTTCAAGAACCGCTGACCAAAGACTGGAGGTCATGCAATGTGCAATCCAAATTTATGATATGAGGCAGCTATTGCAGATACGACTTTCTTGCACTCACATGCCGAAATATACTATGAAACATATTGTTAAATTTAACAAAGGTCATAAATAGTCAACAATTTAACTATCGGCAAACAATTGTGATTTGTAACAGTATTTCAAAAATCAAGTGAATATCATAAATCAAAAAAAAATCTCCCTCAACATTCTTTTCTAGATTCCAAAAAGTAAAAAAAAAGTCCACCATCGTACAAAAGGAAATTTAAGTTTGGTTTTCCAAAAAACTAGAGTAAAAAAAAGACCTTTATTTGCACTTTGCACCAAAATGGCCCATTTAGGTCATAAACCAACATCACTATGTTCAGCATGTAATTCCACAGCCAAAATTTTATTATTATTCAATCATCTTTATTCAACATTCAATTGAATAACACAAAATAAAAAAAAATAGAATAAAGAAAGCATGTAAAACCAAGCCAACTGGTGTCACTACTGACAGCTAGGCAGGGTGAGGATAAGGGACAGACAAAAAAAAATAAATAGGACAAAAAACAACAAGTGAAACCAGAGCTTGAATGGTAGCAATGCAACAACGGAGACAGATATGTCGCCCTGGAAGAGCATAATGAGGTAACATGCCATTCTCTTTGATGCCAGGACTGGAATATGGAATCATATTATTATGTTCATATGGTTTAAATAGTTTAATTAAGAGTTATAATTGAAGATAGTTGTGTAAAGATTAAAATTCTACTTGGCAAATTTCAAAACTTGTAAACAAATCCCACATGACTCTTTGTTTTTAAACACATCTGGATAAGAAGGCAATTTTTGTTCTAACCCATCGATTAACTTTATTTATACTTGCTAGATACTTTTGTAAGTGATACAATGTATATGACTACATTACCTTGAGATTTGCAGGGCACTGTGCAAGGAGTACCTCAGAAGTGGCATCAAAAGTTCTTCTATGGGAGCCAAAACATGGAAAAAGATCAAGAGGACCACCTAGGAAGGACTATATCACCCAACTAAAAGAAGACACTGGATTGGATGCTGCAGACTTGAGAAACTGCATTAGAGATCGTGTGCTGTGGAGAAGCCATCAAAACTGTCCGACCTTGGAGTCGCCCTAAGCAAGTAAGCAACATTACCTTATACTGTTGGTGCATACAATATCTACACACTCTCTTCTTCACCTCTCTTTCTGATGATATCCATGGAGACGTTGGGATAAAACCAGTTTTAGGCTGTGGAAAATAAAACAAATAAACAACTAATAAGCTACAGTTGTCTAAAGAAAAAAAATCTTCAATGGTAAACACATGCAGCCACATGCAATGTAAAACTGGAATTGTAGCTATGTTTTTGCACAACTATTTATAGAGGTATCAGAAAAACATGGTACACAATTACTAGCCAAAATAGTATGTTTTAAGGATATCCTCTTTGACTTTGCACATTTGTTCACTTCAACAGTGACGGGCCAAAACTATGTGAAAGAAGTCAAGCAGGGTAGCGTAGCAGTACTTCCCTCACTTTGAATCAATAAATCCTGGGTTTGATTCCTAGTGATGTAGGGGAGATGCACGAGAGTTGAGCCATTTTTTACATTTTGCACCATTCTGCAGTGATGAAATGCAGGATCCCCAAACTAAATGTCTGAAGTAAAACTTTGGAGGGTTTACTTACTTAATATAATGTGAAGGTTGCACCAATTGTTGCAGCCTATTCACAGGAAGGATGTAGAAAAAAATGGCAAAGTGGCTCAACATGGGTATAGGAGAGTTGAGCCAGTGGTGAAGGAGAGTTGAGACACCATATTATTACAATACGGAGTATAAAAATTAAATTTGAAAAATTTTTAATTTTGTATTTTGATATTTCTTAATTATTCCAAAATGGTGTTAAATATAATCAGTGTGGTTACTATGGTTACCTAAGTAAGTTTATGGTATAACTCTACTCAAAAATATTTTTTTGTCAAAATAACACTTGAATTTCCTATGGCCAACTCTCCCCAAGGCAAATGGCTCAACTCTCCTCATATGCACCAAATCACAAACTATGCAATTGAATACGCTAGAATAAGAACATCCCAACTCCATGTGCTGCCTTATGTTAAGTTATGTAGAATATAAATGCATATAAATCTCGGGAAATACTTTCAAATCACTAGAAAGCATTTTCATATCTTTATCCCAATCATAGTCTCACATTTGAGCCTATAGTTGACTTTGTAGACATTGTTAGATAATTTTCCTAGCATAAAGTTGCGGAGAGGAGCTCATGGAGTTGGGATGTTCTTATTATGACTGTTTAATATAGCAATTATGTATAGTAACAATTATCTAACAATGTCTAAAAAAGTAAACTACAAGGTCAAATATGACACCATGATTAGGATTTTGACTTGGAAATGCTATTTTAGTGATGTGAAAGCATTTTCAGAAACTTGTATGCATTTATATTGTATAAATATGATTAAACACAAGGCAGCTATGGAGTTGGGATGTTCTTATTCTAGCGTATTCAATTTCTTTGTAAAACCAACTTCAACTATTTTCTTTGCATCAGCTCAAAAGTATTTACTCATAACCACCTTCAACTGAACAGAGACATAAATTACTGGGCTTTTGGCATCTAGTTGCAAGATCAAGATAATATATTTTTTTTAAAATTTGGTAAAACGTGTCCAAATCACTTTTAAAGGTATAGCGCATGAAATTGTGCATTTATTTTTTACAGTGAAAAAAAATATGGAGTGATAATGATATTATACATTAACTCAAGGAAGATCTAGTCAGATGAGTGTCTATTTAATGAGATAACGGGGGTGGTTCAACTCTCCTGGTGGCTCAACTCTCCTGCATCTCCCGTATGTGCATTTGGATTTCAGTCCATACTCGCTTCTGCAGGTTTTTCTCCAGATACTCCGGTCTTCCTCCTGCTTTTGAAATAGAACTGAATAGAAAAGATTTTGGACCCCAATGGAAATAAACTTCATTATATACCTCATATACAGATTACTGTCCTCTGATTGGTTAAAAGTGAGGGCTTGGATTTTACTAGGCCCGGGGCATATTTTTCACTAGGCCCGCTCAGCGTATTTTGCGGCGCCAGTGTAACAGGAGCAATACTTGCGCGACTATTGACAATCAAAAATGATTCTTTTAACCAACCAGATGACAAAAATCTATATATTCGGCATATAAAACGAATATTGACTGCTTTTTCTTCGGGGCATGGTTAAAATTATTTCCCCTCGGTGATCTCAAAACCATGAATATGCCCTCAGCTTCGCTTCGGGCATATTCATGGTTTTGAGATCACCTCGGGAAAATAATTTAAACCATGCCCCTCAAAGCAGTCAATATTTGTATACTTGTCTGAATTCAAGTTTTAGTCTAATGTTTTTACCCCTGGTTTTTACAATGATATGCTTTACCTGCTACAATGGAACTTTGTTACTGTATAAGTGGTATTTTTCGCGCTACATTTATTTTCGTGCTTTTCGAGCAAAATTAATTTAGCGCAAAAATAAATGCATCACGAAAATTACTGTGTATTTGTTACAAAGGAAATTTCATACTCGGCCAATGTTCACATGCGCGAAAATAAAAACGCACAAAATGGTCCAAAATTGGCTTTGCGCGAAAATTACTGAGCGCAAAAAAATTGGTGTGTACAGTAATAAGAGCTCTGATAATACAAGGTGATTTTGAAGTCCCAAGAATCACTTTTACATTCTAAATGAGTTTGATAATTCAAGCTCCAGTTAATTAAGCTAAAGTTTACGGTCCCAAAAATTTTGTATAAACTAGGTTTCTCTGTACTTGCATTATAATTTATTTTGTTTTTCCTGAGAAATAACTTGAATAAGCTAGATGGTAATCCTACTATTACATTGTGTTATTTTTGTAGTTAAATCAGCTATTTCCCATTGCTAGGTGAAATACATGGAAGTTTGTTGTTCTCTCCCACTTCCATATTAGAGATATTATTTATCTAAATAATTGTAACACATTTGGGGATAGTTTAGGAAAGTGATGCAAAGCACTGGTCTCCAGGCATTTGATTTGGTACTTCATTTACTGCATATCGGGAATGTTACAGTAGTTCAAATAGTCTAACAACTCTGGATCAGTAATTTGTAATTCTTCCTTTCAAACTAAACCATGCTGTATTTATAAAATACCAGCTTACATTTTTACAATGAGATTTGGGAAAGTCATGTTACAAATCAATCAATAAATCAATAAATATGACATATTTATAGAGGATGGCCTCATCAGTGTCTAGTACTGCTTTCCATGATGGGTCCTCTGTTAAATGGTCAGATTTACTTGCCAGTTTTAGATGCATGAGGAAAACCGGAGTACCCGCAGGAAAACCTGCGGCGGACACAAGCTTGGACTGGCAACCAATTGCACATACTGTGCCGAGACCGGGAATCTAACCCGCGATAGTCCTGGGCTCATTGGTGCAAAGCGAGGGAGGTACCGCTGCGCTACCTGCTTACCAAATCAATCATAAATATCTCACCTTAATTTCCACACAAAATACTGGATTATCCAACGGATTATTAACTGGGTGAAGGAAGGTTAAATCTGGTAGACTTAAAGCAAAGCCACTCTGTGCATCTATTATCTTATGTAGTCTTGCTGGAGGCCTCCATTTATTCAGTCTGTTGTGAATGGATTGGAGAAATTCTTGACTGACAGAAATAAGCTCCTGAAAATGTCATAAAATAAATAGGTCAAGGTTGGGTAGACCTTCAACTAGCATGAACTGTTTTTGTACTCTTATCTCTCAAACTAATTGCATAAACCAGATAAAAGTATACATTTTAGAAGCGGCTTTTTACCCTGAACATATTGGTGATATCGATTTTTGACCCAAAATATTGATTTTGGCAAAAAATGCCAAAAACCGTATTTTTTACCCCAACAAATTCTGGAAAGCCTAACTAAAATTTTCATTTGTTAAATTTTGAACTTTTTTGATTTTTGGAATTTAGAAACAATTGTCTAGGAAGGGTTTTCTCAAATTTTTAATTTTTATCTTATTTTTTGAAAAATTGCCAAAAATAGGCCAAAAATTGCCATTTTGGTGGCAGCGTAGGGATTATTTGCATTTTTTGACCTATTTTTATAATTAAAAAAAACTGAGATAAAAATCAAAAATTTGAGAAAACCCTTCCTAGACATTTGTTTCTAAATTCCCAAAAATCAAAAAAGTTCAAAATTTCATTTATAATGCAAATTTTAGTTAGGCTTTCCAGAAATTTTGGGGCAAAAAATACAGTTTTTGGCATTTTTTGCCAAAACTGACATTTTTGGTCAAAAACTGATATCATCATCATGTTCAGGGTATAAATCCGCTTCTAGAAAATGTATACTTTTATAGAGTTTATGCAATCAGTTTGAAAGTAGAGTACAAAAACGGTTTATGCCATTTAAAGGAAAGTTTTCACATTTCAAAAAGGAGACAAATTGACAATTTGTTTCATATCTTGGTGTACAAATAACACCTTGACAGTCATTCACGTCGGAATATATGACAATAAAAGTTTCCAATATGCAACCAAGTATAATTCCAATAATTATAGTACCATAAATAATTGAGCGTCTATAAAATGTGATAATAATAAACCTTGTATGGTATTATAATTTAATCAAATGATTAAATTGCGAAAAAAGGTCAAATTCTGAACCTGTCAATATTTCTGGATATCCAATATAAAATCCAGTGTTACCATAAACTCTCTATTTTGTTTCAAAAAATCCCAATACTAACCGGCACACATAGGAAGGATCCCAGCAATGGTTTCATAATGGTGTCTGCATATTTCACTTGTTGCTTTATGTCATCACCATGATTTGTTCCATCTGAATTCTGAGAAAAAACAAATGAAACACAGAAAAAGCATATTATATGAGTGGTGCTCTGGCAAAATGAGCGGAAAGTCGCGATTGAAGATTTTGAATAAATGGCTGCCAAAGTAAAAATATGGTGAAATTATCGAAGTTCGTTTTTTGACATAAAACGTATCAATGCATTAGTGTTAATCTATACCTCGCGTTTTGATGGTCAATTATGCCTGGAACTGCAATTATGCACGGGTAATTGATCGCGTTTTGCTATCATACACTATAGTATTCAGTAACTTT
>JXSR01S000400.1:41314-53740 GCA_000969725.1 Ophiothrix spiculata
TCTTAGACCTTGGACCAGCCGATTTCCTCTGAGTTGAAATTCTTTTCCTTGGTGTTCTAAAAATAATGATAAAACATATATTTAACCTCAAATTCAGCTGACTATGCAATATGCATCATGACATACAATTGAATACCAGAATGCAAAACTCACCAAGTCCACTTTAAAAAAAAAAGAGTTATACACATGAGAGACTTTCTTATAGCTAGGGCTACCTTGTGTCCGGGCTTTGTGTGTGAAGGACTAAAATGAATCCGCACCGCAAGTGCCCCCAAAAGTCCTTTATGTATACAAAAGTTGTCAAAATCCATGCACTTGGGTCAGTCTTGCATACATATGTTGTTTTATTGAATATATTATAAGTAGTCAAAACTATGTTCTAAGCCAAATTTCCTCTTGAAATTGGAAGATAATTGGTGTTAGGTGTAAGTTCTGTCTATATTGCTTAAAAAACTTGCAAAAATTGAAAAATTGGTAGTCTCGTTTCAAAATGGCAGTCAAAGCATATATGAACGCAAGAATGACCCAAGTCCACTGTCTAAAATGACCCCCTGTAAAACATTGATAGCACAAATACTATAGAAAAATCATGTTTCATATGGCAATTGAATTCATTAACCTACCCTGTGAGCAAAATTGGCATAACTTAAACATCATTCATACTGTGAATTGTTTTTTGTTTGTTTTTCTTAAAAACTATTCCAGTGGACTTGGGTCACTCTTGCATTCTGATATTCAATTGTATAGTGCACAAATGTACGTTTTAAGTGGACCTACATCATAATAATCTAAAAATAAGTTGTACTGTCTTCTTCTACGGAGAAGACAATCAAGATTTTAGCCAGGCATCCCTTCATTTTGCTTATTTTTTTGTCAAATCTGTGAAATGATTAGCTTTGTCATCTTGCTGCGGTTTAAATACCACATACTTCAACTTAATTTTTGCCATGTAATATTTGAAAAGTTGCACAAATTCACCAAAAGAGCCAATATTTTCTCGATAGAGTTGAACTGCGAGTCATCATTTGTTTTCACCACGATAATCGTGGAAAGATACCAAATGTAAACAAACAAGTAGTTGTTAGTTCACGGGCTATAGGCCGCTAAAAATAAATAGAAGCCAAAAATGATAATTTCAAACATTTAAAAAAATAGTAAACATTGTAAAATTTTATAATACATTACAATGTTGTAGAAGCTTTACTGATAATAAAACTTTGAGCTGGGAAAAGGTTTTGAAAAATGTCTTGTTAAAATCAAGCATTAAACTTCTGTAAACTGCAGTCTGTAATTGTCAGGTTGTGGGTCCAGGCATTACTAACACTAACATTGACTGTGATTCTTTATACAAGATTCTTCAAAATACCAAATTCTTAGTATTTGTGAAAAATTGCTTGATTAATGTTCTTGATGTGAAAGTTAACTGTGAGAGTTAAATATGTAAAATCAAACTAAAAAAATGAAATTTTAAACTGGAAATGAAATAAATTATCCAGAGAGAACTCCAGTAAACTTACGATATTGGTTTGAATGAAGACTTTCCATCACTCTCTGCTGTCTCGACAGAAACGTCCTCCTTTTCTCTTCCTCCCTTTTCATTGTCCTCCCGTTTTTCCTCTTCTAATTGCTGGGCATTCGTAGCCTTATTCGGCATTTCAACTCCATCTTTAGATATTTGTGTATCTTCTTCCTCAGCGGGGGCATTTGTATTACCAACAAGTTCATCAGAAGCCTCCTCTATTTCAGAAGTAGTAGCTTTATCAGCCATATTTTGAGTTTTGCCATCCTTCTGTCTTGTTTTTGACCTTGTAGTAGGCAGCGATGGTGGATAGGTAATGTATTTAGATTTCGATCTCGGTGAGGCTGGTGTTTGAGTCACAGACTTTGATTGTCTCTTGGGAGAAGTTGGTGTGTCACCTTTGGATCCTGCTTCGGGTGAGGTAGTACTTTTAGGATGGGATACAATCTTTGATCTTGTTCTATCAGAGGTTGTTGTGTGGGTTACAGGCGGTACTGCAACCATTTTGACAGGAGGTAGTAACTCAGGTTGGTATATTCTGTCGAGCGATGGCTGGTTAGCGTTGGGATGATGATCAACAATCTGAAATTAAAAGGAGAAGAGGTATGAAAATGCTCTTATATGTGAAACAGTCTATCTAAATGTTGAGTTTAAATTTTAAAAAAATGTGTTTTCTGAACTGTTGAGTTTAAATCAAAAAATATGTTTTCTGAACCCCGAGTTCTGAACCTTTATAGATCACATTTTATAGCTGATTTAACAAAAATTGTTGAATTGAACATTACTAGAATTAGCTGTATTTCTCTTCAATGCAAAGAAGAAAAATCTTAATTTCAAAAGGGTAAATATGTTTCTGGTCATAGGGGTTCTGGTCAAGGTCATGCTTGAAATACACATTTGAAAAGCAAAATAAGAAGGCAGATAGTGCTTGTTTCATTAAACTTTTGTCTGTATTTAATTCTTCACTGTTATAAACATTTAATCAATGGAGTATGTGAGTTTACAGTGGACAAATCTCTTTGAATTGAGGTATTTGAAAACATGATCTTGGATAAGGCCTAAAAAAATTGTTTGATTGGCGTAACCCGGCCGACCCTATTTTTATAGCCGACCCTAAATATTCTTATTTTCTAAGCATGGTAAAAAACCTCTAAATCCCAAATTTGATGGGAATCGATTCATGGGGGCTCGAGATATGGCTTGCAGGACATTCAAAATGACAAATAAGAGATGTATTACAGAAAAAGTGAAGGTGTTTTTGTATATGTGTTGTATATTTAGAGAATAAAAGATGGCGATTTATTGTTTTGCCTGTCATCTATCGTCTCATAATGTACGCCCATCCATTATGAGACGATAGATGACAGGCAAAACAATAAATCGCCATCTTTTATTCTCATTCTTAGTCACAAATTTGAGTCATTTATAAACCAAAAACGATGTAAATTATTGCCAAAAACTATAAACATTATCGTTGGAAAAACGTACACCCCTATTCAAACATGAAATATTCCAAACCCAGTAAAGCTGTTCGCGCCAGATGTGTGCGTATACCTGCATCGCGCCGTTATTTGAACGCGCGGATCTACTGCGTTTCACGCTGAACGCACTGTCATCTATCGTCTCATAATGGATGGCCAAAATTTCTTATTAGGAAGTAAAATCGCACTCAGTGACTAAGAATTTGTGTTCTTGTATGTGAAACATAGACTTAAAAAATTTAAAAAATATTAAAAAAAAAAATCTGACCTACCTACCCTATTTTTTATGTTACTCCAATCAAACAATTTTTTTAGGCCTAAGGTATCCATTGAAACAGATATGGAAGGTTGTAATATAGGAAAGGATATCAATTTACTCATTATTGGATTTTGATCCCACATTAGATCACCTTTGATCAATCGGAACCCACGGCAATCAGGTGATTACCCAAGCACATGTATATATGTTGACCAATCACAATATAAGTAAGGAATGCATGGCCACTGCAGAGATGATATCACCATTCCAAAGCACCAAGGATATTAAGACCATGCATAACTATTTATATTCATGAATATAAATCACTCACTGAAATTCTAGACACATTGCTTTGAGCAATGTATATCACACATTTTTCAGAAGTAGGACAAATAAACTGATCTAATCCACAGAGCTTGATTACTATGAGACAAATGATAATTTACTAAGATTTTGCAAATATTTCAAAAGCTTAGTTTACAATTTGATTATAAGGCCTAAAATAATTAATGATGAAATTGATGACCAGTTGGTCTAAAATAGTTTAAATAAATCCTGTGTGTTATATTTATTAAAGATTTATGTTTGTTTCATGCAAAAAAATAACATTTTGTAAATATTGTTGAAAACTCAACCCAAATATCATGCTATTTTCACCAAATTCACTGTTGGTTCGGTCGCAAAGGGCAAGCCAACAACTTTTTTTAGGCCTCATACTATAGTTGACAAACCTGTAGCTGCGCATCATGAATATTGCCAGCAGTAGCAAACTGAATCACAACATGCTCCGTGTGTGGCTCTTGGGGTTGGCTGCTGAAATCTTGCTGATAGGTTACTTGCTGACCAATCTGCACCAAGGATTCCAGCGCATGGATGGCATCCTGCTGGGATTCACTTATCTTGCTCAGATCAACAACATGGCTGTCCTGAAAGAAACAAAAATTGCAATATTATTAGAAGAGGCCCCCTTTAAATGGTTCTGATTGTTTCTTTCAATTATGGGTATGGATGAAATATTATACAAATATTGACTGCTTTTAAGGGGCATGGTTCAAATTATTTTCCGAGGTGTCCTCAAAACCATGAATATGCCCGAAGCGAAGCCGAGGAGAAATAATTTTAACCGTACCGAAACAAAAAGCAGTCAATATTCATTTTATATACCGAATAAATAGATTTTTGTTATCTGGTTGGTTAAAAGAACCATTTTAGCACCTAAAACACCCGATGATAATTTACAATATATGTTTTTCTTTCAATGCTGACTGTACTGTATTGTGCGTAAAAGATAACTAGCTTACGCACTTGCGCAGCGCGTGTTTGACCATGAATGCTTATAGTAACACGTGTGAAGCTCGCATTACACGGCGCAAAATTGAGCGGGCCTAGTGAAAAATATGCCCCGGGTATAGTAAATTTATAGGGCCTAGTTAAATCCAAGCCCTCACTTTTAACCAATCAGAGGACAGGAATCTATATATGAGGTATATAAAAGCTTTTATGTGGTATGTTGTCTGATCATATATTATTGCACTTTTACTCAGGTGTTATGAATTCCTGATAAGAATAACCATTCACTTTTTAACAGTCATTAATTAATAACAGTCTAAGAAGCTAAATCAGATTAAACCACAGGAAAAATCTCATAAACAGCATCACAATTACATCAGAGCATGGAAATAGTAGATAAGATCAGAGTGACCAGGAAACAGTGCTACGTTTCAATAGCTCTCAAGGTGAGCAACTTTAGCTTTGAGTACATAGTTCAATCTGGGAACACAAGTAAATCTGTTTATATCTCATCAACGAAAACCATTTATTTATTTATTTATTTATTTATTCACGGTATAAAATACCAGCAGGCAGCAATGCTGATGGTGCTGGCTTACAATAAAAAAAAAGTATTAAATATATACATTCATAGTATCAATGAACAAGAAAATACAATGCACAATGAAATAGAACAACATGGAACAAACTGCCTACTGCTTGTTTAAGAGCCGGATGACATGAGGGATAGTTGATTTGGAGAATCTGTCAGTTCTACATTTAGGCTCATCGAATTGTTTGAATCTTCTGAGAGAATAGTTTGGTGATGGTCTTACAGGAATGAGATGTTGGTGGCGTTCTGAGTTGAGGAGCTTTTGACCGAATTTTAAGAGGAGCTGCTCACGACGGTCAGCTAGGTTGGCAATTCCAAGATCAAGCAGAGCGGTATTATAGTGCTCATACCTACTGCCCAAGATGAGTCTACAGCACCTTTTCTGGATCATTTCAAGTTGTTTGCTCTGCTCTTGGGTGATGGATGGATGCCAAACCGGACAAGCATACTCCATAATGGGTCTAATGTATGTTGGATACACAGTCAAAAGATCCTCAACAGGAGCACCAAAGCCATGTAGTGTGGACATAAGAAATAATCTTCTAGATGCCCGGCTTATCATGTCAGCCACCTGTTTATCCCATTTGAGATCTTTTTGAATAAACAAACCAAGCAGTTTCATCACATCCACAGTATCAAGCATCTCATCAGAGAGGGAATATGATGGGTAATTAACAACATTTTTTAAAAACGAAATATGCATAATATGGCACTTTGATGGTTTGGGTAACATATCGTTGCGATCGCACCAATCACTTAAGGCATCCAGATGGTGTTGGAGCTCGTTTTGCTTTGGTTCTACGAGTTAAAGCCCTTTGAAGCCGAGTTAAACATTTTACACTTTAGTTAATCGTTTTCTGATGTTTCCATAAAAATGCAATGGTACAAAAGTCAAGAATTGAAATCTAGAAATGTCAAGGCTAAATTTGTGTCAATTTCTGTTTTTAACATACCAAAACTCCCTAGCTAGAACATTTTGTCTGGGGATACTTCAAAAGGTTTGTACTTGTATTTTGCCTGCCAAATTGTGATTATTTGACCACCTCTATTTTTGACTCAAAACCCACATATCACCATTCCAATTTTGTCAGAAAAGCATCACTTTTACTCAAATTGGGTGGGTGCCTTAAAAGCAAATTTACCAAAATACAGCCATGTCAATGTTCACATGCACCATTTCTTGCCTTCAATTTTTCCAAAGTGGAAGTCTCAAATTACATATGTCAAACAGGGTGTCACCAATCAAATAAACTAAGAGTAAAATGCATTGGCATAAGATAAAAGTATTAAGTCTGAGTAGGCCTGTACTTGTTTTGTCCTCTGTAATATTCCATTCAAACACATCTAAAAGCAAAAAAATGTAGAAACATATAGGTATAGTCAAATATTCAATTGAATTACAAGGCTTGCTACTCCATACCTACAGTCATCTTACTGTAATTTGCGAAATGCTGTATGTGACTTGTGGTGTTTGCAATAAGCTCCACAAATTTAAATTTAAACGGAGTGAAACTCACAGGACAGGGAGTGATATGAACTTTATTTGGTTGAAATCCATCAACGGGTTGCTTTCAAAAAGTGCAAAAAAAACCAACAATGGTATTTTCATACCTGTATAAGGTCTTCTGAATGACCTTGTTGGGTACTTCCTTCTGAGACCTCCAGTACTTGAACTTCCTCCGGTATACCACTTTCTTCCATCTGATGAGCTTCAATGCTTGGAGCATCATTTACCTGCATAAATAGAAATAGTCACCAGGGTTGTATAATCTATTTGAACATGAAGTGATGGGAATATTTAGGTATTTTTTAGCTTACTTACCAATTTTCATCCAAACTTTTTGGACTTCATCCAGGCGCTACATAGAATTAATTGGTAGTATTGATTGGAGATGATGATGGGTCACCTGACCAATTACCATCTCCTATCAATAATAAAATATTTCAACTTGCTGCTTTGACTGGATGACTTACAACATACATCATATTTTATATAAGATATTCATATATATAAGAATTCATTTTTGGTCAGGTTTAAGAATTGTACTAAAATTGTACTAGAATGATGTTCCAAATGTGCACCTCAGGAATATTGTACTAAAATTGTACTCAATTTTTCCAGGGGTGCATGCATGTGCTCCTTAGAAATACATACTACATGTAATAGGAATAGGCAAAATTCATAAAAAATATCAATTGTTGAGAAGCAAAAGCAAAGGCTATAGCTAAACAAGAAGATAACTTCAGCAACTGTTAATTTACATATTCACAAGCTTTTGCTTGCTTGTTTGGATTAACTATTTCTAAAAATTGAAAAAATCAAAAAAGACAAGTAATTATAGGTATCATGCAAACAATACTCGATCAAGTATTAACCCTAACTCCCAAACACTTATAAACTATATAAGTCCAAATACGTTTTACAAAATTGTCCCTTTTTCCGGGATTTGACCCATGACCTCTTGTAACCCGATCCAATGTCAAGGTCAAACTATTGCAAGCCCACCAAGTATGTTCTGCCCCGTTATCACTTTCATTCCCATATTTATCCCCATCCCCTTCAATGACATATTCGGACTTGGGTGAATTTCTTGATTTTTGCTTAATGGTGCAGGTTAACTTACATAAAAACTGCTTTTCTTGTCTATACATGTGGTAATAGTTCAAGCAAGTCACTCAACATATTCTATATTACATCAAAACAGTGTCCAAAAATTGGATAGTTCATATCAGCAAAAACAATCTGTCAATAACCAAATGTATACTTTCATAGTACCGTATGTACCTTTAGATTGGACAAATACTGCAATTATTGAATGTAAAACAGTGATAAGTTCAGCATATATGATCCTGCTAAACTTTTAGCAACTGCAACACCTCATAAATCTAAAGGCCAGATTTACAGAATACAATCGTAAGAATCAGTCTACCACTTACCTTTGGGAATTAGCAGTAGTATTTGCTAACTTGTGGTAGCTTTTTGCAAACATGATTTAGTAACTTTTATGGATATAAATTTAGGTAAAAGCCATCCAGAAAAAGAATTGCTGCTTCTTTTTAATGAATTCAGTCCATTGTCTAGCAAAGTGCATCAACTGTGGTTCACATCCCAACTACCGGTACCACGAGCATGCATAATTGTGTACATGTATTCCAAAAATGTAAACTGTCAAGTTTTATCCCCATACCCACATCTCTCTTATCTACATCTGAGCAACCCTGCGAAACAAATACAGGTTCCCATACTGTTCTCAAGGATCAATCTTACCTGTGTATGTGGTTTACTACCAATCAATTCCAAGATGGCAACAGCCAAGCCCATTTCTTGGTCATTGGTTTCTAACTCAAGGATCAATCTTACCTGTGTATGTGGTTTACTACCAATCAATTCCAAGATGGCAACAGCCAAGCCCATTTCTTGGTCATTGGTTTCTCTCACTGTCAAGACACTACTAGGATCTTGTTCTTCCTCAGCCTCCTCATGGGCTGGCAGGGTTTGACCAGAGCTGGCCTCATCCATCTGGAAAATTAGATCAGAAAGGTTAGGGTACTGATAGGATGAGAGATTAACTTTGGACACATTTTTTCAGGTGTAGGTTCCGATCACAGTCTCATCCTCCTGGGCTCAACCGGAAGTAGTATATTTTTTGATACCATATCAAAGCCCATATTTTGCTGATTCTAAATCCAAAATTTCACCTCCAAATTCTTTTGAAGATATAGCATAAAATATAAAATTATTGGTATACCTATTTTCTATTTCTTTTGTATTTTCATAACAGCCTCATCCCCAGGGTTGTATACATTCTTTTGCCTCTCAAGAGAAAACAAGAAGCAAGCCGAGGTTAAAATTTCACAATATGCATTTCAGAGGTCAAGGTCAATCAGTTAAAACTAAATTACACACATGTTAAGATAGGAACCTACACCTTTTTAGCAGAATATATTTTTAAATAAGTAAAGAAATTGGATTTTTAGCTATTTTGGCATAGTTTTACAACTGGGGTGGTGGTTGGCACTCAACTTTGAATTATGTGCCATATCTGCTACCAAAAAGACCCAGTTTATTTTCCTCTCTCTTACCAAAAGACCCCCTATTTTTACCAACTTTCACTCAATTTAAAATTCTTTGTCACTAAAACATTTAACAACCTTCGTCACTCAAAGACCTGGACAATTTTCTTAGTTAGATGTAATTTTCGAAAATTTTGCTAAATTTGTAAAAATTTTGTGAATTTTTTGGCCATTTTGAGTGGGAAAGACCCTACTTTTTATGAATTTTGCCCAAAGACCCACCCCCAGTTTTTTGCACTTAGTCACTGAAAGACCCCCTATTTGACCCAATTTGTTACCGAAAGACTCTACTTCTGAAGTGCTCGGTGGCACTCGTACAACATTTTCATATGTGAGTGCCCCCCCCCCGTGTTTTACTTAGAAGATAATTCAGTTGTAAATGATAGTGCCCTCACCCAGATTTACTGCAGGCGGCATAGGACACAATTTACTTGATTTAGGCTGAGGAGTTTCTGAAACACAAATTTAGAGATACATTTTACATGTATAGCAATGGGCAGAGCCACGAACTATGTATTGAAAATATTACAGCAACTCCTTTTTTTTACATTGATCAAATAAATTAAAAACTAATGTCACAAAATTTAACATAATTATACTCTAAATCTGCTGGGGTTCACATGGGAACCCCAATTTTTATAGATTTCATCATATTTTTTAACGATTAGGAATATAATTTTAGCGCCCATCCCGCACGATCCCGGAAGTTGTATTTTTCCAATGGCTTCAGAGACGGTATAGGACATGAGTAACATGACGCAGCCGGTGATCGTCTACGATACCGAATGGCAACCATGCAATAGATGCCACGACCACCCTCCTCTGAGTGTCTGTCTATACCATAGTAGACTCACCAGGTATACACTGTATGCAGCGCCCCAAGAAGGAGCATTCACACATGGTACCAATAGCTTAACGTGACTATCCGAACCACGGAACAATTAGAGTAAAGTTTCTTGCCCAAAGAAACAAGGAGATGTAAACCGCCTGGCCCAGAGCTCGAAACCACAACCTCTGTATTACGAGACCCGTGCTTTAACCGCTCGCCACGCTCCCCTCATATCTACAGATATTATTAAAATAATGAGATCTGTCTGTCTGTATGTATGTCCGGCTATGCATTTCATCGTCTTTAGACCTATGGAGATGATATTTGGCACGGGGGTAGGGACTGACAGTCTGAGGTTTGTTAAGGGGGCAAGGTAAATTTTAACCAAAGGCATCGAAGGCATTTGCCATCAGTGCCCCTACCAGTTGCCTTGATGCCCTATTACTTAGCATGCCTATGGGATGCCCTTCAGAATCCTTAAAATTTACCCTGTATGGGGGTTTCCAAATGACCCAACATGTGGAGTGTCATCTAGAGGTCAAATTGGCTAAGAATGCCCTATGGGGTACCAATTTTGGTCTGGTCAGTAGGATCCTTGGCCAACCCACATCACATTGGTGGGGGATTGAGGGTGACCCTATATAGGTCGAAGGTCACCTAGAGGTGGATTTTTCTAGGAATAATTATGGCAACCAAATTTGATCCGCAGGATCCCTGGCCAACCTACATTACATTGTTGGGGGATTGAGAGTGACCCGATAGTTAAAACTTAAAAGGTCATCTGAAGGTCAATTTACAGGTCTAAGAATGACCAAATGGCAACAAAATTTGGTACCATAAACAGGATCCTTGGTCAACCCACATTGGATTGATTGGGAATTGAAGATGACCCGAAAGGTAAAAGGTCATCTAGAAGTCAATTTGTCTAGGAATGACCTATGGCAACCTAATTTAGTTAGGATCCTTTCCCAACCCACATTAAATTGATGGGGGATAGAAAGTGACCTGACAGGTCAAGAGGTCGATCTACAGGACACTTTGTCTGGAATGACCTGTGGCTACCAAATTTGGTCAGTAGGATTCTTGGCCAACCCACATTACATTGATGGGGGATTGAGAGTGACCCGATAGGTCGAAGCTCATCTAGTGGTCAATTTGTCTAGGAACGACCTATGGCATTCAAATTTGGTCAGAAGGATCCTTGGCTAGCCCACATTACATTGATGTGGTTTTGAAAGTGACCCAACCGACAGATCAAAGGTCATCTAGAGGTCAATATGTCTAGGAATCACCTGTGCGATAGCTACCAAATTTGGTCAGTAGGGTCCTTGACCAACCCACATTACATTGACGGGGGATTGAAAGTGACCTGACCATCATGACATTTCTGTGTAGCTGTATTTATATTATATTGTTTATTTATTTATGCTGTAACCTTGTATAGGGTTGTGATCACTTCTGGCCGTAGGCCTTTCGATCACATCCCCCATATCGTTGTCTGTTCTAAATGTGTTTTTATTATTTTGTGTGTATGGTGTTCAAGGTAGCACACTCCGCTGGATACAGGACTTCCTGAGTGATAGAACACAGAGAGTTATTGTTGAAGGCCAATATAGCAGCGAAGCTAAGGGGCGGCTTCAAAACTCAACCGGCGGTTGTCTGCCGGTTCTGGGCGGTTGGCTATTATTTATTCCGGTTGAACCGCCCAGAACCGGGCGGTTCTTAGCCTACATCAATGACCTCCACGATAGCGTGATGAATTCTACCCCTCGCCTATTTGCAGATGGATATGCCCTCTATAGACGCATAGCAACAGCTGGGGATGCCACCAAGCTGCAACAAGACCTTGACTCTTGCAGAATTGGGAGAAGACCTGGTTGATGCAGTTTCACCCGTCCAAGTGTCAGGTAGTACATATCACCAACAAGCGGTAAGTGATTGCAGCGGCATATAGTACAGCCCCGGGGGGCCACTTAGCCATACTTTTGTACACATGCGTGAACAAAAAAACACGGAAAAAGGGGGGTATTTTTGTCAAGAGGCATGGTCCATACGTTTCGTGTTTAGGGGTCAGAAAACACTGATTTTCAACAAAAAAAGGGGTATATTTTCAAAATCCGACCAAATGTGTTTGGGGGTAATTTTTTATACTTTATTCAGGGCATAAGGTTTAAACTTGTTTAAGGGGTGTTTATTTAGAAAAACTTGTTAAGGGGGTAAAATGAAAGGAATAACGGCGTGAAATCCTTGTTAAGGGGTCGTTTTTAAGGCTACTCGAAAAACGTGTTTAGGGGGTATTTTGAAAACCTTTGTTCACGCATGTGTACACCCTTATAGCTAAGTGGCCCCCCGGGAGTACAGCATTCATGGGGAAACACTGGA